>JBBPRK010000426.1:0-23415 GCA_038093075.1 Boletus patriciae | reverse complement strand
GCTTCGCCTCCGACTCCCCGCCGATTCCTCGCATGGGGGCACCGCGTTCTCGTCGTTGGCGACGCGTGCAGACTTGGCGTGCGGCTTCTCGCTTGCGTCCGCGTCGACGTCCGAGTCCGCGTCCGCGTCTGCCTTTCGTTTGTGACCGGCAGTGCTGGCGGAGAGTTTGGGTTTCTTGCGATTCTGATTCTTGTGGCGCGTCTCCTTGGGTTCGGTCGTGGGTTTGAGTTTCTCCACGCCGAGTTCGGCGAGCTTTTGCTTGTTGCGCAGGATGTTGGCTTCACGTTCTTCGGCGTAGCTGAGCATGGTGTTATAATCTTCACCGGCGAGGGTATGACGCGTTGTAAGTGTCCCGTGCAGGCAGAATTCGCGTCCAGTATCTTGTAAGTGGTCAGATAGTAAGGCAAGGTAAGCAGTAATGAACGCTTCGGATGGTCCAGTTGGTACCTTGGACCCTTTTTTTGGTTCGGGTCACCGCTCAATCGGCGGGTCCAAGCGTCTGTCTTCGCTTCCTCATCGTACGATCTGAACCACTGTCTTCTGATCTCAAAGTGTTAGATGGAGACTACTCGCTTTTGGAGTCCCACCGAATACAACTGTACATATGTCACTGCAATGCAACGCTATGATCCACAAATGTGCTCAAAACATTGACAGCCACTTTCGATCTATTGGCAAATGGTGAACAAAAACTTGGGTATACGACAGTTGCCACTCTGAGGTTCACCGGGGGGAAGCACTGTAGCGGTGCCTGACCGTTTTATCCTGCTACAAAATAACAAGAAGGGATGAACACCTAGCGTCAAGGGAAGGGGATGGTGCAGTGTGTGTAGGATAGCATGCTCTGGATGCGAGATATCAAGACAGCAATGACATAAATCGTGATAATTCGTGAGTAGGACGAAGAGTAGTCCCTTGAGATGAGTCTGGAATTTTATACACAAATCCGTGGGATTGAGTCGGGGGTACCAGTGTGCCAAGGATATGATCAAGTACGTCAATGCTGACCCGGTCGCACGGAATCTGACGCCGCAGTCGACTGGGTTTCGTCAGTTGACTCGGCATCCTTTTCTTGGAAGTAGTGCTCATCGTCTCCGTCGGAGAGTTCGGCCCACCATCGGCCGGCTTGCAGAATCAATACGCCCGTGAGCGCTACGCTGCAAACGAGGTGATTTGACGCGAGGTCCAGCGTTGGTGAACGGAGCGAACGTGGAAATGCGTCCATTGTGGAGTGTATCGGGATAGATGTGAATTTTTCGGATAGGTCTGGAAAGAATGGGCATGTTATATGTTGGACTGGACTGGAACCGAACAAGGACGAACTTGGAAGGACGGAGTACATGTACATGATGGCGGTCGTGCCGTAGAGGACTGAAAGGTTATTAGACATGTGTTTAGATCCTCGGAGCGTAATACGTACATATACTCCCCCCATCGAACATGAGGTTTCCTGCTTCACCATCTCGGAAGCTCCAGAAGATGGTTGCGCCGCCGAGGACGACAATAGCAGAGAGAACGTAGAGGACTTGTACGGGTCCCTTGGTCAGTATGGAGTAATACAAAGCGGCGGTCCACAGATGCTCATCGGTGACGGGAGACTTCCAGAGCGTCAACGAGTCTGCGATCCAGTGGGTAAACAGGGAACCTGAGAATGCAGGAAATTAGATGAGATAGAGGAAGAGACGGTGAACACGGTACCGAGGAGGAAGGACGTGACGGATACGACGACGCCGGCCCGTACACCCATGGCGTTCTTGTGCTCGTGTGCCAGGCTGCGACTTGCAATAGCCAACCCGGAATTACAAGGCAGCCGACACCGGCAGCTTCCGGCGCGCCCTCTTTCCTGATTGGCTCAGCCATGCACGCTCTTCGCCGTCAAGCACACCGAGCAACGATCGCGTTCGTCGCGCGACCAGCGGTCGGGTGTCGCCGCCTTATCTCCGACGTTGCACCCCCCGCACGCCCTTGGTTCGTAGACCCCGCCCCAGTCTACCCCCGACAACTTCCCCCGCACCTCCTCCCGAAATCCCATGACCTTCCTCCAGACCTCCCCGCTCCAGTAAAAGAACTCTTCCATACACTCAGCCAATCTCCCTTTCTCGAGCTTTCGACGCTTCAAGTCAAAGAACCGTCCCCCATTCCTCCCGGACCGCCATTACCAAAGACGATACCCAAGGGACGGCGGGGTCGCGGTCGGACTTACTCTGGAGAGGGCACTCCAGATGATCAGGGTGGTATCTGGAATTGGGTCGTGACCGCACAGGTAACGGCGTTTTTGAGACACTCCCTCCCATACTGAATTCTCGCAAGGTCAAAGAGGGCACCGAAAACCGTGGCTCTATCGAGGCCGTCGTCAGACTAGTGCGAAAAACGGCAAGTTCAACTTGGCCCATTCTCTCATCCACTCTCTCATTCGTCATAGCTACTCAAAATGCATCCGCCCGTGACTCTGCCCCGTAATGCCAAGCGGCGGGGCCACCATGGATGGGCGATGGTCGATGCAGGAAACTTTGTAGTCCATATACTCAGCCAGGAAGCTCGCGAGAAGTATTTTCTAAACCAGTCTCAGTGGTAATTATTGGACCCCCAATATCCATACAAAACCACACCACTCCTCGCGCATTGTAATAAATGCCAGGAACACTGTTGGTTAGTGGTTAGCTATCTCTCGTCATGAGCTTTCCTTCAATGAATCAAGGTCTTCGGTCATGACTATGATTTTGTACTTTGGGTGCCGCTCCATCGTGATAGTACCCCTCTCCCCCGTTTCACAAACCGCCATACTTAAGACGACGTATAAGCTTTGCAGTAACAATGCACGCATTCACTACCCGCGAAGAGCACGCGTTGCAGATTTGCCTCTCAATTGGACCTTTTTGGTTCACAAACATGTTGCAAATCCCCAGGTTTTCTTGTACAATTCCCTCTGATTCGACGTTTGAACGACGTATCGGAACAACGATGGCGATCATGATGTCACTGCTCGAATCATGGGATTCCTCTATTCTCCTTACACCACAGGGATGTCTATGAGCAAAGAGACCAAGTAAAATCATCCCAGCATGAGCCAAGACACCCCATAGCAGGTGCCTTCCAGGCAGCGAGTGTGTGTTCCCGCTACGTAAGTAGGGGGTTTCTTACTTAGGTGCAGCATTCCGTTCCGCCCGCTCACTTCGGAGTATTATCTCCGTGGTTGATCGCACTTGCGAAGGTAAGTAAAACCCCCGCGCTTCTCTCGTAGTTTCCTCCGTCGACTCTGACACATCTATCACCAGAGATTTCGTAACCTGCCTCCCTCCGTTGACCCGGACCCCCGCACACCCATTCGAGCCTAAGCTATATAGTGCGTGGTGCATGGTCGCACCACCCTTCGTACTGCCACCATGGACTCGCAGCAGCTGGTTGCGTTAGCCCACTCCGTCCTCGCCGGAGACCAAGCGCCGGTCCAGTCCATTTTCACAATGAAGAAATTTGCGTCCCAGCACTTTGGCTTGGACTTCAGGAAGCGAGAGAGAAAAACGGAATTGGCCTCTGGAATCTTGTGAGTCGCTTCGCATGCTAACCATCTCAACGACATCTTACCGGCCCCCCTTTACCGAAAGGGCTGCTTACACAGGAGACACGGATCAAGCACAAGCATCCGTTTGTATCAAAATCGGACTGTTACTGGAGAACCTGCCTCCTCATCACTTTGACTGGGTGGTCGAAGGCCTTGTGCACGGTCATTGCTCTGCCGCCTCCTTCGTCGAGCAAGTGGGGGTCTCCATCTTCCGAAACGCCCCCGGCGGGCCGGCCTCGCTTGGCTTGGGCCTCGCGATCGGCATTGCTGTCCTCGTCAAGCAGGGCGAGCGCTACATCTGCCATGAGCGCATTCATGGGGAGGTGGAGCTCTCGGAAGAGCTTGTCCTCATTGTCAAGGTATGATGGCGCACCTCTGCACATCTTTGGAGCTGACCTCCGGGCAGGAGGTTGGGGTGGTCGACCTGACCCCACTGTGGCGTGGGGTCTATTCGGGGTCAGACGCCCTTGGCAGTGGCTCCTCCGCTTGGTCCTGGTAGCGACTTAAACAAGGTGGTTATTCTCGCTACGTAAGTTGTTCTACTGGTAGGGGGCCTCTGAGGTTGACCCCTCGGACTGTAGCGTACAGATCTGGATTGGCACAATGTCTACCTTATACTTTGCTCGGTTTCGGGTCTAGGGTATATTGCTGAATGAAAACCTTGTCGCAGGTCGCTTTGACGAGAGCCTGTCTCGATGTTGGTTAGCTCCCGATGCCACGATGCGATGTAACGTTGAGATGCGGGAGGAGTCGCTTCGTGCGGTTCTTTCGGCAGAGTATGAGAGCGACAGCCTGGTCACAGACCATCACTGACGCTATTCGATATCGTGCCGGCTTTGGAGCCTGAGTGCGGCGTAGCCATCGGTCGTGAGTGGATTTCAAGGACTGCGAGGTGTTCATAGTTCTCGATCGAAATACTTACTACTACAATCTCCTGCCGTCGGGCAACAAAATGTTTACAAAGTCGATGTGCTAAGTGCGTAGCGGGTTTTGCCACGGAGCTGGCGTGTCGTGATATTGAGATCAGCCATATATACAGAACGGGTGGTACAAGTTATGAAAGGCGCGGCGGCAACAATTGACCGATCTTCCCCCTCAACTTTTCGATTTCGTGATCGGCGATGCTGTGACGCCATACAAGCTCCTCGATCTTATCCACCACATGATCGCGCCCCCCGGAAAGCACGCTCAGTTTCCCTTCGAACCCGTCCAAGGACAGATGCACGATCCTTTTAGGTTTTTCGTAGGCGCGCAGAGCGAGAATGGCAGTCTCGGGAGTCACGCGGCCGCCCGAGGCTAAAAAGTAGATGATCTGCATGACGCAGATCAAGCCCACGATGTAGGCTATGAGGATCTTCACGTTATTTTTCCTAGAGAGATGAATATAGCAGGCGTTCGTGTTGTGCCCAGACCACTTACATATTTGACGGTGTATCAGAGATGTCTCCGAGATTGTCTGTAGGAAGCAAGAATTCGATGATGTTGTCATCCATCAAACACTAGAATACATTCGAGACACAGTCAGCTCCGGTGGATGATGCAAGGGGAGGGAAGCATACCTGATCCGGGTCGTTCAAGTTCCAGACGGCGATAACGTCCTTACGAATGGCCTGTAAGCATTCCTTCAACGTGTGACTACGAAAGACCGCGTTCTTTAGGAGTATTGTCCAGTATTCTATGATCATCGTCAGGAGCTGAGTGACCTCTTTGGTGTGGACGCACTTTGCTTCCCGGCACTAAGACCCAATGCATTAAAAGAAATCGGAATACACAGATATCAAAGATCACGTACGCTAATATGGATAGATCAATCTTCTCCTTGATACTGACACGCTGAGCGGTGGGTGCGATGGCCTGTGGTGCCTCGTCGACATGATACTTAGCCAAATCTTCGTTCGTGGCTTTGACAAGGCCGGTCAGAGACTCAGAGTAACCGTCTTCCACTGAAGTACCATCAGAAACCGCACATCAAGGTTCCGCGACACCGATCTGACATACCAGAAACGGTGACGTGCGTGACGTCGCTTCCCGCTGCATTGCGGAGAGGCCCAATGCAATGTTCGTTCAGGTGCCTCGACCTGTAATGTTCCAGAGTCTCGTTTGCAGGTAGATCGATCTCCAGCTGATTATCTAGCAGATCCACCTTGGTGAGTACCACGACAAGGCGAGCTACACATCGTTGGTGAGTTATACGGCTGCAGTGCAGCAAAGCAGCTCACTCTGGCCCAGAATTTCTTTCCTATGTTGTAGGAACCTTTCCACGCCTGCGTCCAGCAGATAACCACCAGAGTAGGGTATCTCAAGGCAGAGCCTGTATTTCCCTTCGTCAGCGAAACCGGTCGGATCAATGAAGAGGACATCCTTACCAAATCGCGTGAAGCTGATCCTTGGATTGAGGCATGGCCGTTCTTCGGGCGACGAAAGCCCTCACTACGTCCATGTTTTGCTCATCACCAGGCTCGAATCCGGGACTGTAATGGACCACGAATCGCTCGTTCGTCGGAGAGGTAAACTCCCGATCAATGCCAGCATCGCCGCGAGTGGTCTCGGAGGTGTACTTGAATGGAACAGTGAGCTGCCAGTGAGGGTACGCCATATAACATAATCGAGTCACTCACGGCATTCTCGACACCAAACACTCTCTGAGCCAATGTGGATTTACCGGCGCCTGGCTATAAAAAGGTGGGTTTATCTCCATCCCCAAGAAAACTGACAATTACATTCCCGATGATCAGAAGTCTGAATCTATAGACGAGCCTTAGCACAGGAACGAACTATATGAGAGCCGAGACTCACTGTGAACAAGATTGGATGATTGGAGTTGTAGTCGCAAGTAACTGGCCAAATGCATGAAGGTCGAGTATATATACTTGATGAACTACATACCGACTGGTGGCCGGCGACCACGACCTCGACTTTCCTTTCCTTTCTCCGATAAGCTGTCGATAAAGGTGAGGGGTCCACGACGCCATGTGAGAGCGTTCTTAAATAACCAACATCTCGCGCCTCGTTCTTCACGCATACGTTCGGCGTCACGTAGATTGATGTCTATGGCGATGTCTGCTCGCTTCCGCGATTGCAAACTCCAGTTGACCGATACGGAAATGCGGTCGTCGGGGTCGAGGGCACTGAAGAGTGAGTGGTCAATCCGGTGCACAGGCACGCGAATAAGTACGTGGAACGTCTTACACAGGTGGATGAAATTCTTCTCGGTATACACCACCTGCAGATATGGTCTTCTGAACATCCCTCAGCGATTCATCGTTCTTCCTGAATCTGATGGATTCGATTGTTTTGCGGGAATCCCTCGCGAGGCTAATGTCGATAGCTAGCGAAAATGAGTCAATCGTGGTCTCTGCGAACCAGAGATAAGTTCGTACTTGATACATAGAACGTTGAAAAATGTATGTGCTGTGAAGCAGAATCAATGCTGGACATGCCTGGGTACCGGGGTAACGGTCAATTGGGCCAAGGTAAGATGATGGGAGGAGGGGATAACGAGGGCTACGAATGGCCTTCTGAACGTGCTGCCAAGACTCAATGTGTGCCTGGGCCCTGTCAATGTCGTGTATACATTTAGTACACGTGGCGGGTCGAGGGTCTCGACCGGAGTCGACAGTATATCTCGAATGTTCGTTCTAAACAACGATCGGAAAGTCTGAAAGCAATGGAGGGGAAACGAACACGACTCGGTGATGTGACCGTGGATTGGGTGACGAAGTCAGCAACTGGCTGAACACAGTGACGTTGACCTGGAGGCAGTTGTTGAAGCTGCCAGACTTGCCACTGCCACGCAAGGGTGCTCGTATCTCCTCAGTCGCGAGTATCTGTGCCAACAGTCGCCCGACGATTAATGGGGAGACAGACAATATCCCGACTCCCGAGCAATGAGTATCGCCCCAGTGGGGCCTCGAAGCTAGACACATTGACAGCCCGGGCCGGAGTGCCATCAAGGCTCGCGCAGAGATACCTCAGGCTATTGCGGCGCTTCCTCTCGGAGTCCGTCCTGGGAATGTCAAGTTCGGGTTCCGGTCCTCGTTGTAGAATCAGACCACCTTCGAGGTGTGATACCTGGCATTTCCAGGAACTGGCCCCGCAAGAGTCCCAGATGCACTGGCGACTGCTCGAATATCAGACTCTTTACATGCATGCGACGGTGGAGACGTTGTGTGTTTGATTCGTGGGATCCCTTTAATCTTCTTACAGCACAAGAGTGTCAACGAGCAGAGAGACTTCATAGCGGGTGCCATCCAGACAGCGAGTGGTTGTTCAGACCATAATAGAGCAGTCGTATACAGACAGATGATACACACCACAGGAGGTAGACCTCATACTAGATCAGCATGAACCGTGCACCGGGGCAGAGCCCCGAAGGATTATGAACGAGGATTCAAAAAAGGAAAAAAGGACGGGTGGTACGAGTCATGAAGAACTTGACGGTAACACTTCATTGATCTTCCGCCTCAACTCTTCAATTTCGTGATCTGCGACGCTGTGACGCCATATCAACGCCTCGATCTTATCCATCACACGGTCGCGTCCTCCGGGAAGTATGCCCCCTTTCCCATCGAACTCGCCCACGTACGCGTGCACGACCTTTTTCGCTGTCTCGTAGGCAAGCACAGCATGAGGGACAGTCTCGGACTTCACTTGGTGGTCGCCAGATGATAAGAGGAAGATGACTTGCATGACGCACATCAAGTCCACAATGTAGGCCATGAGGATCTTCACGTCCTTTCCGCTAGACAGATGAAACACAGTAGGAGTTCTCCCTCAGCGATGCGCATTGGCCGGCAATAAATCTCCACTCACGCCTCCCGATACGTTTCATAAGTCTTCTGTACGGCAGAGATCGCCAAGCCCGCGGCAGATCCTGCGACGGCCAACGTGAGGTCTCCCGATCCTAAGAGGCCCTTCAGCAGTTCGAAGCCCGGAGCGAGTAAACCGGCGAAGGTGGTTCTGAAAGACAATTTCCTCGTCAAGCGCTACCTAAAGTTACATGTTGTGCCCAAGCCACTTACACATTTGACGGTACACCAGGGGTATCTCCGAGATTGTCCGTACAAAACAAGGATTTGATGATGTTGTCATCCATCAAACACTAGAATACATTTGAGACCCAGTCGGCTCCAGCGGGTGACGCAAATGGACGGAAACTTACCTGATCCGGGTCATTGAAGTTCCAGACGGTGATAACGTCCTTACGGATGACCTGCAAGCATTCGCTCAACGTGTTACCACGAAAGACGGCGCTTTTTAGGAGTATTGTCCAGTATTCTACGATCATCGTTAGAAGCTGAAGGACCTCTTTAGTGTGGACGCACTTTTCTTCCCGACGCTACGACAGAACATGTTAAAGAAGTGGAATAGACAGATACTAAAATCACGTACGCAATTGATAGCTCAATTTTCTCCTTAACGCTGACCCGCTGAGCGATGGACGCGACGACCCGCGGTCCCTCGTCGATATGATACTCGGCCATATCCTTTAACGTGGCCGTGACGAGGTTGGACAGTGACTCGGAGTATCCGCCTTCCACTGAAGTACCGTCAGAAACCGTCCATCAAAGGGTCCGCGGCACCGTTGTGACATACCGGAAACGGTGACGTGCGTGACATTGCTTCCTGCTGCTTTGCAGAGAGGCCCAATGCAATGTTCGTTCAGGTGCCTTGCCTTGTAGTGCTCTAGAGTCTCGTTTGCAGGTAGATCGATCTCCAGTTGACTATCTAGCAGATCCACCTTGGTGAGTACCACGACAAGGGGAACTACAGAGCGACGTTAGTAAGTTATACGACTACAATGCAGCAAAGCAGCGCACTCTTGCCCAGAATAACACCCAGCGGGCCACATCCGTGGCAACCCCCGATACGGGGATACACCCAGGCATCACGTGCCGTGCCCTGGCTAAATTGCACCCACTCACCTGCCGCCCATGGCACGTGGAGTGACTTGCAGACAGACCTCTCCATGGGTTTCACCCAGACAGCTCTTCTCGTGCCCCACTTGACCCGCTAACAAAGCTACCCCCACCACCATCCCGGGCTGTGCATAGACCATCATGTCTTTGTTGTGAACCTGACACGGAATGCGTCTCACACCTCCGTCGCGAGCTCCCGTCAAGGACAAGACAGTGATGACCTAGATTACCCCGACAGTCTGCGACATCCAATATGCTTTGTTTCACAAATCACGTTCGTTCTGCATCACGGGCTGTATTTTACGCTGACTGTATGCCCCCTTTTCGCCCTCAAGAAACTCCCGACTGATAATCTTCAACACCGCTCCTGCCACTATTGCATATATGCAGCCCACACACCCCCCTCCCATGACGCTGAGCGACATGCAGACTCAGTGTGATGCCATTCTGCAGAAATTCAAGGTCTGTTGCCACGAACCATTTCCAGCATGTCTTTTGGCTCACTCCTTGTCAAGGATCCTAGTGAACATTTATCGGCCATTTTGTTCGCAGCCGGTCACGAACATCCCGAGATCGTGACAGTCCCGTATCAGCGTGGTGTCCTCCATCTGCAGCACTGGCTCTGCGACCCTTGTCTTGTCAATTTTTATGCAAGCAGCTCTAACACTGATGTCATCGGCTTGCGGCGAAAGACGTTCAAACGTTTCCCCACCTCGCATGGCATCCCGTTCACACAGGCCTACACAGTCCTTTATTGGACCCAGAAACTCCAGATGCCTGTCAACCGTTCGCTGCAGAGGTACTGCGCGGGCGCAGTGGAGTACAGGATGCTGCGTGGGAACGTATTGGTTCTGAAGCATCGGCAGTCATCCTCTGAAGCCTACGAGGACATGGAGAGTGAGGACGTTGCACTGGTGGCCTCCGTGATCGGGAGGTGAGTTGTCTGACACTACATTGTTGTAGTCCTCGGACTGACGAACGCCGTGCAAAAGCGCTGTAGCTGCCGGCTTGCTCGACTGTGTCGACGAGTATGATCACGCGCTCGATGTTATCGAGTTGTAGATACAAGGGCTCATTGCTTGTACGAATGCAATATCCTGTCCGCGGAGTCACGGTTGCTGATGATGTTTTAGATCACCAATCAGACCATCCTTCCAAGCCCATTCGTTCCATCCTAGTACTACCCCCCTTGGCTGTGTCAGACGAGACTTACGGCGCGGCCGGCAGGAACCCTCGTTAATGTCATTGGCTTAGTGGTGTATCCCTTAGATTGAAGAGCCCCTCGGAGTTCTTAAAAATGAATCTTTTGTTAGACATGCCCCTTTCAGGTCTTGAATCTATATCCGTTCAACGTGCCCCGGTTCGTTTCACTGATGGGCTCTCCCGTAATCAGCCTAGGCATGCCAGTGCAACGGCCATTGACATCGCTCACGAATCGAATCCAAGCACGCTCCGTCAACATTTGCAACAATATGATAGCAGTGCATTATAGTACTAGTAATGATGGGCATGACCATGTATTGATCCAGGCCCGATCTGAGCAACAAGCCTAAGGATGCACCACCCTGAATGTATGCCTGGGTTCGGCGTCGCCGGATGTGCCTCTATCGAACATTCTGATCACATCGCCGGTGAACGTTGCTTTGGATCACTGAGAGACGACGACGCACTGTCGAACGCAGGTTTCGATCTCACTGTGACAAGCACCTTTGATTTGCAGAGATATCTTCGTCACTACGAAGAGACTTTCAAACAGGATCAATCCAACAATTGGTACCCTCCAGAATAAAGGCTACGCCTGCGAGCCTACCCGAGGCTACGATGAGGGGAATCGGGTCTGAGGATGTAGATATGCCAAACGAGAACAAATGAAGTACGAAGAGATGGTGGCATTCGAGCCACAGCCAGAAATAACAGAGAAGGAACGAACAAATATCAATGGTTTCGATCTGTCTGGCCACCATTGGTTGTCAGCCCCTCCAGGTGGAACCACTATCCACTTACACATCCTCGTAGACGAAGAGGGTACGTTACTCGCGTGCACGCCGCTTTCCAAGCTGGACGGCGGACACGAGCGCCGCGGTCTCTGAGTTACCACGTTTCTTGAAGGCGGCGTCAGGGTCAAGGACTGTTTGCCTATGTTCTTCGACATCAGAGTCTGACGGGCGCAGAACGCGCACGGTATGGGCGTTGAGCTGGTAAACCTTTTGCCTGATTCGTAAATATGAAAAGGACGTAGTCGCAATACTCACTCGTCGACTGTCCCAGTTGAACGCGTGCAGCGAGGCGCGCACCATGACGAGCGTCCCTTGGCGCAACTCCGAGTACCAATCGTCTGGAGTGATGAGATTGTCGTCGATGTTTCTGAAGTCGAGCTGGCGGAGCTTCGCGTGGACGTGCCGGAAGAGGTCCCCACCGTAGTCGGGTAGGACTGTGGGGTCGTATAGATCGTTTGTCGTCACTAGTAGTCCTCGAAGTCAGCTCGCGGCCGAATTAAACTGTTCACGTCCCACCTTGGTTCTGGATGGCATTTGCAACAAGCAACGACGAGCCAATGTCTGTCTCGACGTAGTCGCTGAGACCAAGGTCCATATCGTCTGCGACATCACAACCGAGCGCTGATGAGCTGGACGCCTTCGCAGATGCGGCGGGGCGTTCGGCCAACACCTTTTTTCGCTTTGTGCGTTCGTTGGGAGGCCTGGCTGCGGTTTTTCGACCCCCACCGGCAGTGGTGTACATGGGATCTGTAACCACGACGATATAGTCGGGATCACCCTCGGTCTCGGACCCCGCGTGCGCTGTCCACTCTTTGATGTGAACGTTCTGTCAACACGTTAGCGACGGGGATCGCGAAAAGGAACGCAATGAGTACCCTCCCCGCCAGCTCAGCCCGATCTTGCTGGATCACGTCACAGAGCGTCACCACCTGGTTGTCCCACAGGTTTGTAAAGTCTTCGGTGGCGTCCGCAGGCTTGCCAAGAACGAAGACACTCTTGACACGAGTCTTGTCCTCGATCAGCGACGGCTGGAACAGTAAGTACGTCTGTCAGAATGCACCCACAGGGTCCCCAATCGCATGTAGCAACATACATTGAACAAAGAGCCAACGAAATGATTCCCCTTTGCGGAGAAGCGCGTCCCACTGAGAGTGGGCATGATCTCGCCGACGAGGATGGTCTCGAAGGTGTCGGCGCCGTTGAGAGAACGATAATCCCATATATTGTTAGCGACGATGTGTCGAGCGAAGTCGACGCCATACGACGAGCGTGCCAACACGTGACGATTCGGCATCGCCAGGAGACTGTCATAGATAGAGTCGTAGACGTCGCTGGCGCTGTCGGTGGATTCCATGGAGGTTGGAGATGAAGGAGGGTCTGCACTAGAGGGATGGATGCAACAGAGTTCTGGATTCCCGAGGCCTCCTCCAGGTTCCTTATAACCTGGAGGTCGGATGCAATGTGTCTGAGACGTGCATTGTTCAACAGGCACCCACATCGAACGACGGGCAACCTGACCTGTTTTAGGACCGATCTGATTGACTTAACAATGTCTGAAAGCCACTGCCAAGGTCTCAGTACTCACTTCTTGTGCGTCGGAGATATCTGTTGTCATCCTCGGGATCTGTGACGGCCCTTCGCTTCAGCGGCCGCCTCTGCAACGCGCGGGGGGGATCGACCTGAGTCGACGCACTGCAATGGAGGGTGACGCTCTGCTCTATGTCGTCCAACACCGTCGACACGTCACAGGTGCGCAGTAGACATGCTGTGAGAGTCTGCGAAGCGACCGTCATCGCCCGACAAGGTCCCCCCGTCAGCGTTGACAAATCACTTTCGGCCTGTGCACGCTGGGCACCTTCTGAGTCATGAATCAGAGTCAAGAGATTCAGGATCTCGAGCCGTTTGGTTTCACGCCGGACGTCCTCGCTCTGACGACACGTGATCCGGTTATTAGAAAACGGGCGCAAAATCACAAGCCCGGCCAACGACTTTACGCGCGAAAGCATTACATATGGGGACTCTGTTCCTTTGCTGCCTTCGAGATCAACGATCACACGCTCCATCGTCGAACCCTGGGACTTATGAACCGTCATCGCGAACCCCGGCAAGATGGGTACCTGTGTGCGTTTGAACTTCATGTCCCCACCATGGAATGGATGTCGAAGATACACATCAACCGTGTCTGCGATAACAACCGACTCGTGAGGCTGCAGATGTGGAAGTGGTTGGTCCGTGGTTGACGGCGTTCGAATGACACAAGACACCGCATGACGGCGACCGTCGGAGTCGACTGTATATCGGACGCTTACCAACGTACCGACGCACCCGTTGACAATGCCGGACTCGACATCGAAGTTTTGTGTAATCATGACTGGCATACCAATGACGAGGGGAATCCGTCCCAAACGTTGCTGCGTTTCCCCCGAGTGCAGGCGGTGGAGGTAGACTGATTCGTCCGCACTCAGAATTGTGCCGTTCATGCAATCAGCAGATTCATACCAATGCAGCGGGCGACCCGCGCGTCGAGCAAAGGCAAATGTCGCCCTCTGGTTCAGAGCATCCTTGGCATCGTTGCTCGACACAAGGATCGGCGCACTCAACCACGCGTCGTCATCCCACGACGGACAAACAGTACGCAGCAACCTCGACTGCAGCACACGATAATCGTCGTCCGTGCACCTACCAATACGCAGGCGGGACAACAACTCGACGAACGCAATGTCTGCATTCCCGGACTGTCGCAAGACTTGCGTCAGCAGTACGACCACATCGACGGACAGCCACAAGAGGCGTCCGAAGACGTCCGATTGCGCTCTGGGTGTCGACACATTGTGACCATTCGTCCGGCAGTACAAAGACCGTTGACCCACTGGTGGCAACTGAGCAAAATCCCCTGCAAATACGATATTAACACCCCCAAACGGTAAGTCGTTGCCTTTCGCGATGCATAGTGCCTCGTGAATAGAGACAAGCATTTTGCGTCCGATCACAGACACTTCGTCCACGAGGAGAAAATCCACCCCCTCCCATTTGGCAATCAGATCGCGCCTGCTCTTTGCGGAATAACCAGAACCCCTTCGTTCATTGAGGTTTAACGCGGCATGTAGTGTGGATCCAGAGACATTTCTGGCAGCGACGCCCATGAACGAGCAGACCCGAAAGCGCCGAGCTTGTCCTGTTCGTGTGAAGAACTCCTGAATGGCATGGACCACCCGCGTCTTCCCAGTACCTCCAGGGCCTCCTATAAACATCCGAAGTGGTGGCGGACGATCCTGCATTGCCTGCCGCGACACCAACGCGAACGCGCGCCGCTGCTCAACATTCAAAGAGAACTCCTCAGCAATGAGATCAGCGACCGGCTGCAGTCGTGTCGCAGAGGATGCTTGTCCTATATTAGCGACTATGGGGAAAACAAGGCGGTTCCGGTGAAATTCTTCGACGCCCGATCCAGTCTCGGTGTCCAGGGTGCAAACCTCGGGTCGAGCATCGCCCGAGAGGGACGCTCCGTCAGGAGGATAGGGTTCCTCGGCTAGCAACCGCCGCCTTGATCGTTCCAGCCGTTCACAGTATGCAGCTTTCCATTCGTCTTCCAGCGTCTGAAGCGATCCAGAGATGTCATGCTCATTGCAAGGATCCACGAGACGAGCCTGTTGCTCATCTGAAGCAATGGAAACAAGATCAAACCTTCCCGACTGTTCCAGATGGTGAACACATTCCAAGCTGGTGTTCTGCTGCAGGAGCCTCTGCCGCGTGCGACTTTCTTCAAGGGATGTCAACAACTGCATGCGGGCACCGTCGTCCCCACCGTCATCGAGCGAGAGAAGGTGTTCGTCATGTCCACCAGCGACAATCATGGGGGGCACATGCCTCTCAGACGTCTTACCACCTCGCTGCCTGCGCCGCGCCATATCGTCGTCTCGCGCATCCTTGCATTCCTGGATTGCCTGGATGTTGTCAACTAGCTTCCGATGGCAAGGGAATGTCCCTGCCTGATCGTCCACCCATGCATCATATGCGTCTGTCCAACTGTTGCAATTCCCACGAAGGTCCAATGTACATCGCCAAGGTTTGAACAGGATAAGCATCAGTCGCGCGTGCCGTGCCTTGGTCTCATCTCGATCACCCCGCGGCAAGCCAGGTCCGATAGGGACTGGTACGTAGCGCTTCTGGGGATGTCGCACCCGTGCCTGGCGTGTCCTATGTTCCACATGGTGCGACAAAAACGGAAAACTCGGTCGACGATACGAGCAGTCCTTCAGAACGTCATCCCGCGTTCGAAAAGAGTCGAGGCTGGGAGGCAAAACATCGACTTCGCTCTCGGAACAGTCAGACCCGCTGGGTTCGGTATCCGTACCATCCAGGACGGCGGACCGACGCGACCTTTTCAAGATCTTATCCACCTGTGCACAGAAGTCCCAGAGGCAAACGCGCCCAAGCTCGCACGGGCGGTAACGGTAGTCGTCCACCTGATTGGTGTGCGGCACGAGATTACCATCGCCATCAGTTCCAATCATATAATCCTCGGCAGATGGCACAGTGTCCTCAACCGGATCATCAGACACCTCACTCTCACTATCGTCTTCACTACCCGCGCTCTGATCACTGGAGGCATCAACCTGCTCACTCTCACTATCATCATCACTACCCGTGCTCTGATCATCACCCACCTCGGGCTGCGAGACGGGAACTTGCTGATAACATTCGGGGCTTGGTAGCTCCCTCTCGACTACACCTTCAAAGCTAATCCAGTAAAGATTCCGGTAGGAATGGCTCGTGTGATGATCGCCGTGCTCGAGCAAGTACGAACACACCTGCTGAGCTGAGAGCTCCTGATGGGAGATCATCGAATGTGCACATTTCTGCAGCAGTCGCTTCGCGCGTAGCCTCAGATCGTCCACAGACGGATCATAGTCACCCAATTTCCTCACAGCAACATCTAACGCCGAATACGCCACGTGTGCCTTCAATTGAGTCTTGGTGATGTAGTCAGTAATGTAGTATAGAACGGCCTTCGCTGATCGGCCAGTACCCACAAACTGAATGTCCATGTTGCAACGAAGACACTCGAGTATCGTCTCGTTGTAACGATTGACCATGCCGTCCATGTATCGTAGGTGTAAGTCACCGGTTTCCTCGTCCACACTGCTTCTGCCCACGAAGTTTTTCTCATCCAGGCCGAAACGGCACTCCCTGGGTTCGGGGGGTCCCTTCCAGTATTTGAAACAGGTCGCTGTGTGTCTATGAACCTGACATGCTGTCGCTAAGTGGTGAACGTCTTTCTTTCGTTTCTGAAGGACACCCGGGTCGTCATCATTGCCAACCAAGGGAGGACCTCGGACCGAACAAGGGTGATGCACCGAAGAGGGTATGTCTATTTCCGGGAGAGGGTCCTCTGGAATGGAGCTCGAGATAGTGTCATCCAAAAACGCGACCAACCGATCGCGGAACTCGATATCACCACCCAACACCCTCTGTTTGATCTGATCAGAATTCAGACTATCCGACAGCCAGATAAGCCAGTGAGTATGCTCGGATCCCCGCCCCTGCGCCTCAACGCACCCGTAGTAAGCGCTCACAGGGCCCAGTATGCCTTCAATTGAGTCACGGGACGCGTCGGACAAATCACCGTCGTAACACAACACCGCACGGATGAACGCAGTCATGAGCAAATGAAAGAACCGGGACGCGACCACTGGGTTCTTTGCTACCAGTATCGACTGCGACCAAAAATCGGGGACATCTTCCGGCAACATGGCGTCCAGATCAAACTCGCCACCAGACATAAACTTAACAATGGGACTATACACGTCCGCAGGGTTCGTCGTTACGTAGAAGCTCGGTAGGCCCTTCTCGATCATAAGAGCCCTAATCTCATTACGCATGAGGACCCTCGAGCTACTCGAGCCTTGGACACGCGTGGTCACATGGGATACTTGCTTCAACAACTCGCGTACTCTCTTCTCCTCGCCCGTGAAGCAGGTTGTGTGGTCACCACCGACAAGTCTCTCGGCCACTGCATGCACAGCTGAGGGCGAAACCTTAGCAAAGTCAGATCTAAATGTGTCGAACAACCCGCGGTTTATTTTCAAGCTGGAGTGGAGCAGAATGCTTCGCTTTTGGAGCACATTGAACACAGTGAAAATAAACGAATAGTGAGTCTGGAATCGAGGATCAGACAATTCCAGCCAATGTTTAACATGACGCTTCAAGGATACCCGACGACGTCTGTTATACTCTTCTGGGGCGCCCAGACCGTAAGGAAACAGTGTAGGGTAGATCAGAGGAAAGAAGGCCGGATTATTGATGTCCCCGACAGGCCTCGCTCCATGTGGCACCTGGACATATCCCTTGCCCATTTTTGCGATGTGCTCCATCGCGGCTGCACGGAGAACATGAGAAGGCGCATCTGGGTCAACGTTTGCAACAACGACAGTCTCGAATACATCTACAGCCTCACTCACGCCTGACCCACCGCGCTGCGAGGAGCGATGACTCTGCAAGGCAGTGTCGTACCGCGCAGTCAGCGAATCGCTGCGAAATGACGGGGGAATCACTTCAAGGGGAACAGGCAACACGTCCTCATCGTCAAGTGATTGTAAGGCACCACGGTTAATCCGGACATCTTTGTAGAACGGGTTATGCGCCTGCAGCCACAGCAAGGCGGCAAACACTCTTTCCTTTCTAACGATGAGAGGTCGTGCATGCATACGTAGCCACTCCTTCGATGGCGGTGAAGATCCAACGAAGATCACACAGATAGGGGTGATGATGTCCTCGATGGGAGGAGGAAGCAGGTTGACCACCCTCTCAGGATCCTGTGGAAACACGATGATGTGCCCACGCATCCCACGCTGCGCATTAGGAACAGACGACCCCTCCACTTCCCGGAGCTGAATAATCCACGATTTCGCCCTGCAACGGGAAATCATAGCCTCTTCGACCACAGTCAATCCACGTAACTCGACAGGAACATCTCCAAGGAACAAATGATTAGCCAAGGAAAGGTCAGGAGTCGATCCCTTCCTCAAACATCGCCAACACAGACCGCAAAAGCGCAGCGCCGCTGCTCGACGATCGGACACGACGACACCTTCTCGAGCGACAAGGACGTCACGTAAAACTTCGTGGGGTGTATCGAACACAGGTCCCACACATTGTGGATCAATCCATCGGGCGTGAACGATCTCACCGTCCACAAGACGCCTATCCGGCCTCTTCAGCAGTTCGAGGTCAACCTCCGCAAGACCCACCTCAACCATTTCGGTGCAGCTCCGTGCAGCACTACATGACGCACAGACGAACGTCTTCAAGGCCTCCGAGGACGTCGCCTGCCGAAACCGGCGCACAATCTCGGTCTTCCTATGATCAGGCACAAGAACTGGCCAGGCCGGACGTGAAACTTGGGGCTCAAGCTCCCCATGGCGCATGATCAGACGATCAACATACGTCCTTAAAGTCCGTCGAAGCCTAGGAAGGCTGGAGGAAGGATCGAAGGACACGCCCTGCAGTCGCAACAGCCGCTTGAGAGGACGAAGCTTGATGAACTGGCGAACAGCATCAAGGATGCGAATCTGCAGGTTCACATTGTCGAGAGACACCGACGGAGATCCAGGCATATAATGCCGAGCTACAGCCACGCACAGCGGATGGCTTGCGCGCGAATGCTCGGCACAAGCACCACAAGTTATGTGCAGCACTAGGGCGTCGAGTAGATCTTCACGACCTCCAATGAGGCTAATTCCATGCGCACACCCGAGAGACAGAAGGGTCGGTCGCGCAATACGATCGATATTACTGAATAGCATGTCAGGCCCTATATCACATTGAGCAACATTGCAGCCCAAGTTAAACTCTTCCAGCATCAAAACCAATTTCCGGCGCTCGACCTTAGCGCCAGACTCGACAAGACCAACAGCGCGCGCAATCAACGCCAACCGCTCAGTGGAGTACCGGATGTCAGGCCGCAACACCGAAGTGATGAGAAAGGAGATGAGATCAGTACGGTCCCGCAGGCCTCGACGGACAACACTGCAAGCAACACCATTATAATCGTCCCGAGGCAGCATACACATGCCCGTAAAAAAATGTCTCAAAAGGGCATCACTAAAGCCTGTTCCATCTGAGATAGCAGCCGGGATGCCATGTAAGGCACAGCAGCGGGCGAGAACATCAACATCGGAATGGAACACAGTCCAACTTGAAGGGTGTGACGTCGAGACTTCCGAGTGCAGCGCTGCTTCAAGCGAGCGCACGGTTTCTACACGCTGAGCTGCATCCTCGGACACAGTCCTCAAAGGAACACACGGATCCACCGCCGATGCATCCGAAATGCACCCCGAACGAGGGGAATTGTACATCGAAGACTCCTCGACACTCGAGGGAACAACATCAGCACGAGAACCTCGCACGATGGCAGGACGGTCATCAGTAACAAGGCGGAAAAGGGCCATCCACTCACGACCCACGACAAGATCACAATCGATGTCTCCGATGTCAACAGGGACATCAGCTGTAAAGCATGATCCGCAAAATAGGGCTTGAACAATCCCGCGCGACAGAGGAGCACCCCCAGAGACAAGCGCTGCGATGACAGGCGAGACGATGCAACGGTCGACCGCATCGTCGAAACGACCATGAACGGACCGCCCGTTTAGCCGCATGAGTGAAAGGAGGCAACGATGAACGGGCGCCTCACCGGCACAAAAATAACACAGGGCCGAAATAAAGCCAAAAACAGACATACTTACAAGAGCCAAAAACAACCGAACGTGAATTTCAAAACGTCAACGAGTAAACATAAATAAACATAAACGTCAAATCTTGCAATTCCCTGCCAAACGGTGAACGGGAACTGGTCCCCATAAACCCTCTACTACCGTATCGGGAATTTCTTCTCTGAGTTCTAGGAACCTTTCCACACCTCCTTCTAGCAGACGACCACCAGAGTAGGGTATCTCAAGGCAGAGCCTGTATTTCTCTTTATCAGTGAAACTAATCAATGCAGCGGATATTCCTACCAAATCGCATGAAGCTGATCCTTGATCTGGGGCATGGCCTTTCTTCGGGCGACAAAATCTTTCACTACCTCCATGTTTCGTCCATCAGCAGACTCGAATCCGAGGCTGTCATGCACCACGAATCGCTCATTCGTCGGAGAGATAAACTCCTGATCAATGTTAGCATCACCACGAGTGTTCTCAGAGGTGTGCTTGAAGGAAACAGTGAGCTGAGTATACACCATATAACACAGTCGAGTCTCTCACGATATTCTCGACACCAAACACTTTCTGGATCAATGTGGATTTACCAACGCCTGACTAGAACAACGTGAGTCCATCTCCATCCACAAGAAGATCGACAATTACATTCCCGATGATCAGAAGCCTGAATCTATAGCCGAGCCTTAGCGCAGGGGCGAACCGTATGAGAGCTAGAACTCACTGTGAACAAGCCTCGATGAGTGGAGCAGTGGTCGCAAGCAACTGGCCAAATGCATGAAGGACGAGTACAAACACCCGGTAAACTACATACCGACCGGTGGCCGGCAGCCACGACTTCGATTTTTCTTTCCTTTTTCCGATATGCTATTGATAAAGGTGAGGGATCCACGACGCATGTGAAAGTGTTTTGAAATAACTGACATCTTGCGCCTCGTTCTTCACGCATACATTCGATGTCACGTGGATCGATGTCAATGTGGATGATGCCTGTTCGCTTCCCCAATTGCGAACCGTAGCCGACCGATACGGAAACGTGAATGTGGTCGTCGGGGTCGAGGGTACTGAAGAGTGGTGAATCTGCTGCGCAGACACGCAGCTATGTACATAGAGTGTCATACAGAGGCGGATGGAATTCCTCTCGGTGTCGGCCACCTGCTGATATGGTCTTCTCAACATGCCTCGGTGTCTCGTTGTTCTTCCTCAGTTCGATGGATTTAATTGTTTTACGGGAATCCCTCGCGAGGCTAATGTCGATAGCTAGCGGAAATGAGTCAAACGCGGTCGCTACGAAGCAGAGGTGTTCCCACTTGATACATAGGACGTTGAAAACGGAGTGTCTTCTGAAGCAGAACCATTGCTGGACATGCCTGGGTACCGGGATAACGATGAAGTGGGCCAATATAAGATGGTTGGGAGAAGGGGACGACAAGCGCTTCGGACGCCCTTGCGAACGTGCCGTATGCACGCAGCCTTGAATACATTTGGTATCGCTACACGTGGTAGATGTTCTGAGCGCTCGAGCCGCCCTGGGTAGATTTCTGAATCCTGATCGGGTGGTTAGGACCTATCGTCACAGCGTTCGGTTGTACTGATTTGGTTGTACTGATTTGTGCAACGTGAAACCTGTATAGGAATTCGTGATAGTCTTGGCTTGAAGTGAACTCGGTCCGAAGTCACGAGCTTGAAACAAGTGGCTGACACCGCTCTACCGATCACCGACCGGGGACGACCAACTCTCAAACGATTCCGTTGAATGCCGCTGCCAGCTCGTTCCCGTAGCCCAACCTCCCCTACATCATCTTTCGGCGAACATGTTTCCCTCAAGTCTCCCCGCGCAACCCGTCACTCTCGCTCGACATCCAATGGCTCCACAGAGTCCCTACGAAACCTCGAGCTCACGGATGGGCCCATGTTAGCACCCGCAACCACAAAGCACGCCCGGGCACGGTCTTTTTCGTTCTCAGGGTTCGACTTCCAAGCGGATTTACTCCCACTCAGTGAGACCGTCAGCGAAGTGGACACCTCATTTAGAGAGAGTCCCGGGGCAGAGAAGAGCATTAGTTTGGTGCATGGTACGCGTCTTTCGTCCCCCTTTGCGTCTCAGTGTTGTTGGATGGCCGAGCGTTAGGTATCGGACTCGTCGTTGGATCGCAGGTGTGTCACTACTTCGTAACGGCCCACATTGATTGATGGGAGGGACCGTTGCGCTAGATCGGCTCTGGAATATTGTATGATTGGCTTTCGCTCCACCTTCCCTACAAGGCTAACAGCACCACGCAGTTCTTCGCCAGGTATCATTGTTGCAAACACGCATAGCGTCGGGGCAAGTCTAGCCGTGTGGCTTGCATCTGGGTTGCTCGCATGGACGGGCGCAAGTAGCTTCGCGGAGCTTGGGTACGATGAGCCTTACTCGAGTGGCCTTCACTCAATCGTTCTTAGGTCAAGTATACCTTTAGACGGCGGTGCCCAGGCCTATCTGTCATATGCTTATGGACCTCTCGTATCATACCTCTTTGCTTGGACCGCCATCTCTGCACTAAAACCAGGTTTGCGGAGCCGGACCCCCTCCCTTACTTGGATACTCATTTTTTTGGTGTACAGGCAGTGGTGCGGCCGTCAGTCTCATCTTTGCTGAATACCTCAACCGACTCATGTGGCACATTACCCGTGACGAGGTGTCACCAGACAGCATTCCCCAGTGGTCTATCAAACTCACCGCGGTTATAGCAGTGCTTCTCGTGGCTGTCATTTGTGCGGCGACACGGAATATGGGGACGAGAGCCTCGGTCTTGTTTACAACTATCAAGGTATGGGTATGCGGGTTTCGGGGTAGTAAGGCGCAGCTAATAATGGTTCATTCTGTTGATGATGATAGGTTTGTTCATTGGTACGTCGCGTTCCTTGCTTGTTGTTCAAGGAGTACGACCGGGATTGTAGATATCGATCACCATTTTGGGTCTTGTACAACTGGCTAGAGGACGAGCATCAGAGTCGTTCAAGGAGCCTCTATTCGATGATTCAAGCAAAAGCCCGTCAGCATATTCTCTTGCGCTTTATTCTGGTCTATGGGCTTTTGATGGCTGGGATCAAGCAAATTACGTTGGTGGAGAGATGTATAACCCAGAGAAAAACATACCCAGAACAATCCACCTCAGCATGGCGATCGTCTCTGTAAGCGATCTTTCTGCCAAAGCCTGAGATGTGGATAGTTGTAGCTAATG
>JBBPRK010000425.1:0-23452 GCA_038093075.1 Boletus patriciae | reverse complement strand
AGTGACGTCATAGATAAGGGTCTAGGCCTTCGTAATATGAATAGCGTAAAAGAGACAAATGGAAATGGCTCTAGAACCTGGTATCAGGATAAGAAGATCCGAATAAGAAATACCAGGATTCCCGACACTCCTCCTCGATGTTCATCTTACGACTTGCGGGGAAGTGATCTAAAAGACCGACTATCCTGGAATCTGGAAGGATTTAGGGTAAGTAATCGAAAAGACTGACTATCCTAGAATCCTGAGACAGGGTACGTGATTGAAAAAACTGACGATCCTATAGTCTCAAAAGTCGAAGAGCGTTTCTTCCCTCTTGGAACTTCTGTTTTCCAAGGTTCTTCGTGAAGATATCTGCGAACTGCAGATTGGTGGGAACGTAATACAGCTTGATCTCTTCAAGCTCCACCGCTTCACGGATGTAGTGTTCTGCGGGTGACACGTCTGTTGGGGTAGTTGGCCGTGCGAGAATAGTGAACTCCTCTCTCCCATGAAACCTTGAGGTCATCAACGAGTGGGTGGATATAGTGGTTGAGATTTTTGAGGGAAGGATGACTTGGACCAGGGATGATGGCGGCGAGGTACATATTTTCTGACTTATATCGGATATTAAGGGGTAGATTGAGGCACGCCATGGAGATGATCCCCGTTGACATGTTTGCTCCACGAATGCGCATTCCCTCGGGATTGAAAAAGTTGACATGTAAAGCAAAGATAAACTGCCCTTCATCACCTCTGTCTATGAAGAGCTTCTCGGGAACAGGGCCGTGGAAATCACGAAGGAATTGGGCATCGAAGGGATTTTTAATGAAGTGAGGGGGGGTTCTGATAGGGAAGCGACGAGTTCATCGCAAGACTGGTCCATGAGCGCTTCTACATCCAGGCGGGATAGGAGATTGGCGAGATAGCTATTAAAGTTGTGGTAAGTGAACGTCTTCTTTGGGAGACGTTCTCCATTTCGGTGTACATCCAATAGCGGTTCACCGCACTCAGCCTCAGGACTAGGGTGATGCGTGCAGAATTCGGGGTATGTTGGTACATCGGAGCCGGGTGAATAAGACAGTGCATAAGTTGCGTGGCAAGCGCAAACGGCGAATGGGATAGTCTTGTAGTTGGGAGTGAAGCGGGCAAGAGCACCCCCAATTGTAGCTGGTATCTGTTTGATAATGTTCTCATGAGAGGCACTGAGCGTACCATTGGCACGCTGGAATGCTAGATAGAGGAGTAACGAGAGGGAGTTGAGGATGAAGTTGCCTCCGTGCTCATTAACGCTCAGCACGATGCTGCAAACAAGACTGATGAGCAGTGTGATTTGGGCAACGATACTCATACGCTCGAGTGGACTTTGATCTTGTTTTCCTAGAGTCTTCAGATTAGGCGTGATTTTTATCAAGACGAGAAGTAATCTCACCGGTGTCGAACTTTAATGGTGCAAGAGGGGCAGAGGGAGGGGCAGAGGGAGGAGTGCAGGAGTGCAACTCCTGCTCGAGCCTATCGAGGGCCATGACAACCTCTGCCTTGCAAAGCCGCACAGTCGCTGTATTATGCTTGATGTCGTCCAGGGCACCATGAAGGAAAACAAGCTCTTCGCGGAGCGTTGTGAGGGATGAGCTGGATGGATCCAATGAAAGACGGAAACATTTCTGGCAACGGTTCTCGATGTTAGTTATCAACTCCAATGCTTTGGTGGAGTGCCGGTTTGTGTCCTTCTTGGTCGGATTGTGACCAAGGTGCGTGTTGGAATCGTTATCCACTGGTAGGTGTGGCCCCTCACTAGGTCCAGGATAAGGAGCTGGGCTCTCGAGGGTAAGACGACCAAGGCTCTCGGTGATATCAGAGACATTGAGCGGATTGGGTGCGCTGGCGACAACACAGCGCCCAGGACCACTATCTTGATAGGCCACACACGACTCCCACAGTTTATTGGCTCTGTTCTTTGGATCGGGACCATCATCAGTGAGCGTGAGCGCAAAGAGATGAGCTACTAGGTCATTGGTGGGGGTCACTGAGCTTTGGATGGATGAGTTGTTGGTGGGGGTCACTGGGCTTTGGGTGGATGAGTCATTAGCAGGCGATATCGAGCTTTGGGTGGATGAACAAGCTGCTTGAGCTACTGGGGGGATTTTTCTTCTTGAACTCTCATCTTGAACATGCTTCAGGTGTGCGGGAATGAGTTTTGAATCCATAAGCAGACCACGGGCATCGACAGCGACACACTCCTCACATGTGCATCGCTGGAGTGCGGGGCGTGAAGGCGGCATGGAACCTGCAGTGCCCACCATGAGTACCCGGCTAAGATCATAAAATAGAACTTACAATAGGAGTCCTGCTGGGAAAATCGTTGGAAGGTGGTTTTCTGCAGGTGGGTCCTTTGTGAGTGGCAGGGAAGCCACCCACTGCCTTTATCACCTTGTCCGATTCACCATGCGGTCACCCTGAGGATAGACAAGCGCATACTTGCCTTGTTCCGTGTGGCTGACAAAGACAGCGTTTTATAGGCATGACGCGCTTTGCAAATGCTAGAATGAAATACCTTCATGTCAACCCTTTGTTCCCGATTGGCACATTAACAGCGCTCACCTGCCAGTGGAATCAAGTGTGAGCGCACTTCACGTATACATTGGGTACCTAGTTGTTGTTCATAGTTGACGCGCATAGATGTCCTGGTCGATTCATTAAAACGATGCAAGGAATGAGTATGGGCCGTACCTCAGCATTACTATGGGAGGAGGGCACGGTCTGCGTGATGAGTGTTGGAGTGTCACGCCCATGGGATGGGAGGGGGTGCGCCCGTGGGTGTTGGGGACATCGTAGTGGGCATGGTGGGTGTTGGGGCGTTGCGCCCATGGGTTGGGCATGGTGGCCCTGAAGAGCGTCGTTGGGATGTTGCGCCAGTGAGCTGCTTCTCACTTGTTTCCATTTGGCGACGTTTCTGGGGGGGATGAAAAAAACCACTACAAACATAGCGGGAACAAAGCTAAGTAACATTTACCTTTATTCCGGATTGGGAAACTGATATCCCGTTATCATTATAGACCATCGACTGTCACCCACTCCTTATCGCAGCACAAATTCTAGTTGAATTGGTCAGTGTAGAGGGTCACAAGTATATGATGTCTTTTGAAGTTCCCGTTTTCTCTGCCGTGCGCTTGACTCCATCAACCAATTGACCAGAGTTGAAACCCCTCTCAGGCTGCCTGCTCTTTTGGTGTGCTGCCGACACTTTTGCCGACACTTTAAGCGCATTGAGGCGAGTTTCCGAAGCTCTCAGTGCATTGAGGTGATTGACAAGGGGCTGACGACGTGCATTGCACTGAGTCACCAAATAATCACACCACTGTTCGGGAAGTTGGATGCTTTCTGCCCATCTGATGTACTGCTGATGGATCATCAGCAAGTTCAGTGTACTAGAAAATACTTATATGTACCTGTACTAGACCGAGCGATCTCATTTGCCACAACACGAGGACTTCGGCAGCAAACAGGAAAAGTAGAGACCTTAGGGGTGACATCCATTGAAAGGTCGGTTTCACCACTTGCAAGTTCATCATCCTTTGAGCTGCGTAGTGATAAGCCCATACTCGAACGAGCACTTTCCTCTGACCTTGAGCAGGCGATGCACTGGCAATAATGCAGTATCCATTCATGTCACGCACCTATGACCTACATTACAGACTGAAGTTAAACGGATCAAATATGACAACCTACCGCAATCGTCTGCACCAATCCATCCTTCGAGTGCAGCAACTTTGTCCGCAACTGACCTGACCTTCTTTCGAAAAGGTATATAGACCCGTTGTCACTCCCTCCAACGACCAGCCTTGAGTCTTCCCCGAATGCGACCTGTTTAGGGAGGGGAACTAAGGGGCGATCGGTGACGAAGTCCCGGATCGCAGTTGGGTTGCCGAGGGAATACAAAGTGAAACCGTTCACAGCGTTGTCGATAACAACAAGTTCCTTCTTCATGTAGACAGCTGCATAACCTCTGCAAGAATTTAGGTAAGTCAGCTCAAAATAGCGTCAAATACGTACATGACGGAGCCATACTGGTGTTCATGTAGAATAGTCCCCTTGATAGTATTCATCTTGATGCTATAGCACATGAGCTCTTGTTGCCTATGATCATTTGAATGTACTTACACATTACCATCATATAAACCGAAAATGTAAACAATGTCGCCCTGCGCAAATGTGACAGACTTCGGTATTGTACGATTCATGCGCCCAGAAAATACTGGTTCAAGTTGTGAGTTGGCATTGAGTTTGAGAACCTGGATCACGCAATCACGCATTCCAACAACGACACGGGCACCAGGCTCGGACCATGCGGTATCGTGTGTGATGCAGGTGATCTCGAAACCCGATCCGAGTCTTTGCACGCATATTTCCTGATATATCCTCTTATCCAATACATTAGCCTGGGTCCCAACTTGAACGTGACTCGCCAACAACACTGACCATTGCAGGATTGAAGCGCAAGAATACAAGGTATCCCAAGACCGTGCCGTAGCAGAGGGTCTCGGTGGAGGCATACTTTGTCCCGATCCAGATCGCACAGCTAATAGTGCCATAGGAATCAGTGGATCTGGAACAAGGGAGCTCCCTGCGTGCCTTGACATCCCATACCCTAATTCCGTCAGTGTTGGCCGAATCTGTGTAGCACTGGCCTGGGGAACCTTTGGTTAGCAACCTTATTCATGATAGCATTTTTTTACTTGTCACTCGCTGCTGTTCGCTGTATTTAAGGTCAAGTAGTGATTGTTGTACGTACTGTAGCGATGTTAATCTCTTTCACTTGTCACCCGCCGCTGCTCATTGTACTCATCCTATTGTTTGTAATAAACAATTAGTAATTGTTTGTTACTGATAGTGACCATACCGTAAGTGTCTTTTTGTCTCCGGTACTTCATTCATATTTGTATGCCTTATTGTGTCGGGACTGCCAGCGGAAACCGCGTTAAGTGCCGCTCGTTCATATTTGTATGCCTTATTGTTGTTAGGGACTGTCCAACACTGCATTAAGTGCCGCCGCACTCGCCAGCTTCAAGCTTTCAACCCGGATCACAATGCCTTCCGCCATCACCCCTATTCTGCCATTCTACGACGTGTGTTCAAGTGCACCCCTGCCCTGTGCTCCGATCCCCACAGACCAGCAAGAGTTATGGGGAAAGACCACATGGCCTTCTGGTTTGCTTGCTGATGAAGCGCTTACACCCTCTCATCTTGATACACCTCACCATTGTGCGTCTCCGTCTCCATCATCAGCCACTCCACAGTTCAAGCTGGCTGCCACAAAATCACCAGCTCATGTACTCTCGCCTGCTCTGTATAGGAAGCCACTCAAACCAGCCCGTGCTTTGTCAAAGGCTCTTGATACGTCAGACAAGGGATCATCGTGTGAGAGCTCAGATTCAGGGTCAACTTTAAGTGTGATTTCAGAAGAGTCGGATTCAAAGATACCCAAGCCTCCTGGTGAGCCTGGGTGTCCTGGGAGAGGTGGTTACAACCTAGAAACCACCTTGGGCTGGAACCAGAAGACCTACTCCAAGTTAAAGGTAATTGCGCCTCCTTTCCATTGTCGACTGTAGGTTTAACTGTACTTATTGTAGAGACATGTCTATGATCTCATCGACAAGCACCTCGACATGTCAAAATGTGCTTCCACTCAAAGCACGACCCTGGTCCAGATCGTGCAGGATAAGGTACGTTCTCATGGATATCTGTGCATGGAGCACATACTGATATCACGTTAAGGCAAGCAGCAAGTTTCCAGATCTCGAGAATTACATTCGATGCTGGCCAGTGGCCGACCTTATTATGTTGCGACTCAAGTATACATCGGGCCGCGCAAGGAAGCAGGAGATTGAAATGGCTGCGGGGAAGAACAAAAAAAGTGTACGGATATTTTCTTGCTATCTGGTGCTTGCTGCTTACACTTCTTACAGACCAAGTGACATTATCTGCTCGATATCTGTACCTAGTGGTGTATATGTAGTGTTGGCAGAATCATACAGTCCGCCTCCATAACAAGCTGTCCGAACTCAAGTACTTGTGGCCATGTGAGTGTCCGGCACAGCGTTGGCGTAAGGCGGCAATATTATCACCTCGGCGGCTTCTGCTTACCACACAGGTACGTTAATTATCAATCAAACATCAATCGATCTCACCCATCAAAAGTGACGTGCATGTTGGACTCTACCCCTTCTTGTTATACAGCTGTACGTCTAAGCTCATCTACGATCTCAGATACGAGCACTGGTACGTTCACTAATCGGCTTCACGAAAGCAAGCGAACGGGGTGGCCTAGTTCTAGCCATTTCACCAACACGTCGGGAGAAACTACAGGTAAATTTTAGTTGATAAGAGCATCACGAATCCGGATGTACTCACCACTTCATCACGTAGTCAGCGATCCCTGCGTCCCAGGACTGCATGTTCACCACTGCCCGGCGAGATCCGACCCCAATCCTCATCACCACAGCATCACCATGAAATGCACTGTCGTCGGCACTCAAGAGGGGATTTGGGTGGAGATGGCAATGATGCTTGAAGAACACACGAAAGTGGTAAGTAGGTCGTCCTTCAACGACCGAAACTTCACAGTTGTGGATATATGGCTGAAGGCAAAAATCTTGTAGACGGCTCTCAGCAACAGGGAATCTCTCTCCATCTCGTGACATGTCAGTGCAGCGCGTCAGCATGGTCACCTGGCGAGGCTGGTGCCAGGCGGATGAATACAGTCTACACTTAAGGTGAAGTTGCACACTCTGCAGGTAGACATGTTGTGCATCAAGGACAGTACAAATTGGACTAAACATGATGCTCACAGATCGGCAAGAAAGGAGATAGGTACATGAGTTAACCATGCTGTTGATATGAACGAGCGACGAGTGGTGTGCACAGCACGAATACGAGGAATTGAAGTGCAAACTGCAGGGATAGCAGTCCGGAATTCAGTGAGCACCAGCCAGTAAACTGAGCAGATAACTGACCCGCATCTCAGGGGAACAATGTTATTCTGTGGCCAGCACGGACGAGACAATAATGTGGGGAGAAACTGTTACAAGACAAGTGAGTGGCCAATCGTAATACAGTGTGGTGACTAACCTGCGTCTTTCGACCGTAACAGAGATGACCGAACGATGGAACTGCGGGACCAGCGCAGCAAATGATTGATGGAGAGCGGGCGACACATGTGTCGCCACACCTCCCCTCTTATCCTCAGCAGGCAAGTCGTGCCTAGGCACATTTTTTAAGGTTAATTTGTAGATGGTGAGTCCTGGGGTGATAATGCTGTAACCACACAAAAATTAGGACAATTAGTCCCATCTGCCCGCAGTTTCATTGGCCGGAGCTGGATCGCCCCACCTATACCCTCTCCGTAATGTGCGTTATGCGATCTCGTGTCCTTTTTGGCTTTCAGTTTTTTGTTCTTTTTGTTCTCGTCCAGATGATTCATGACGCCGATGTGACCAGTGAGGTTGAAATTTAATTTACCTCTCTTTGCGTATCCCGTGCTCAGTGGCCGGAGCTGGATCGCCCCACCTATCCTTCTTTGTAGCGCACGCTACCGTAAACAATTGGTGATTAACGATGGTAAGCTCCCCATCTAATGCGATCTTTTGTGTCCTTTGTCTCGTTTGTTCTCATCCAGATCATTCATGACGACATCTGATGGACAGATGGTGAGCAGGGTGTAGAAATACAATATGGATGTGGTCTTATCTCAGCTTCTTTTCCTAACTTCTTACCATCATTTCAGCTCTGATGTTCACGATGCCTGGTGCATTATCCGCTGATGAGACGTCCACTCCTTACCCCTCGACTACTTTCCGCTTCACACCCTCCAAGCCAGAGGCTCCCCAAATGATCCATCAAGACAAAGCTTTGTTCAGCGATGACGACGAAAGGGCTGTAGCGTCACAGCTTTCTGTACCAAATGTTGAAGAACCTGGTACACCCGGGCCAGCAATGCAACCTTCTGAGTCGCAAATCATTCTACGGCCCTCCAAGAAGTTACAGGTCACCGTACGGTCGCAGAGCTTTCCAAGCTCCCAGAAACGATCTGGTTTCACGGAGTCGGATGATGATTCCGAGGTACGATGCTACGTACACTCTGTCAAATGTTTACCAATACAATCTTACCTTCAGTTTCAAATGTCGCAAAGCTCTCATAAAGGATCCCTTCGTCTGAAGGGTAGGTCCAAGGAGGTATGATACCGTGTACTTTGTATGCATTTACTGATGGTCCCACACATTCAGGTTCAGACACCCGACAAGTGCCACCAAAGAGAGGTCGACTTCTCTTTGAACTTACGAGAAAAGTTGTATTCATCCAAGGCATCCATGGGTCGATTGAAAACCCAGATACACGAGCAAGGACGGGCGCGTACCACCGTGAACTCACGATCATCACCACAGTAACCCTCACTATTCAGGGATTTCATGAGAAGAAGAAACAGTTGAGCAAGCGCTACGAGACACTCCTGCAGACAACCCTTCAAGACTACCAAGTACAGTCCTCTGCTCTTGTGGGCTTACAGGCATCGCTCCAAGAAAAGGAAGCTCAGATCCTCTCGCTTCGGAACGAGGTACAAGTGAGTTTATCAACTATGTTTGTTTCTTTACTCTCATCAGTATATAGGCACAGAATCAACAAAATGCTTGGCTCCAGGAACAATTCCAGAACGAGCAGTGACGCATAACTGAACAACATGCCTCAAATATGAATGACCTGCGGCAGCAGATTTTGGTAAGTCCAATGCTCTTGGACCATGCTGAGACCCAAGTAACTCAACGGCCTGTTGCCTAGCTTGAGATGCAAGCACATGTACAAGAGATAGAAGCATCGAAGATGACAGAGATCAAGGCTCAAGTACAGAAAATAGAGACATCGAAGATGACCGAGATCGAGGCCCAAGTACAAACACACATCACACAGCTCCGAGAAGCAATGCAGGTATGAGCAATTGGCGATGGGGAGTTATCGAAGACGACAAAAACTGATTTTCATTAGGCCGAGAAGGAACAGGAGCTCACCAGTCTTGAGCAATGATACTCACGCAATATGACGAATGTAAGTCGGTATGGTTTTTTGATATCATATACTCATCCATGGCCGAAGGTCCCTTCTGCTGAACCCCAGCAGAACACTACGGAGTCACGCCAAGACCGTGAGTCTGTGCAGACATCCCCCGAGAAGTGAACAGAGGATGGCCCAGGACCGTCTATGCACCAAAGGAGAACAGTCCGGCATTTCCATATGCCCTCGCTCAATGCAATCAAATGAATTCACAAAGGACGACAATTCTCTGCATGTACAAATCTCATTTGCATGGATGTACGTCCCCTTGGTTGCAGGTTGCACATACACTAACATTATTCTACAAGGATGAGGAAACAACCCCTCCGCAGGAAGCCACTCCACTCCCAGACAAAGGGCACGAGGAGCCCAATCCCAACTAGCCGACAGATATCGCTTCTGTTCTCGATGCCGTTTCCAAAAGTGTCGAAACGGCCCTTCACAATCTTCTCATCAACGACACCCACCTTTCTTTGCCAAAGTGCAGTCCACAGCGAAGAAGGAAAGAAGATACAGCGGTCGAGCTTGAGAAGCAGATAGAAAGCAGCAAGGACAGAAGCTTTATATTGGTATGATTACTCGCTGTCCTCCAGTCGTGCTTGCTCTAATATTTGACAGGGACAAGTCCACCGACTCTTCAAGGAACGGCTTCATATTACTCAAGACATTGATGTCATGACACACGAACCAGCCGACGCTGGAGATGTTCACGAGTATGAATACGAAGATGGAGCAGGGCCAGACCCCTTTAATCTTGCTTTCGACCTCACTCGCAATTATTCAGTGCCCTGGAACACAGCCATTCTTGATCTGCTCCTGCGAGAACTTCAAGAACAGTGCATCGAGGAGCAGTGGGAAGTCAGGCGATCAGACCATTACATCATGGAAATTCTGAAGGACCGTTACAAACGACTAAGAACAGTCTGGCTCAAGGCCCAGCCTAAGCTCACGTCGAGAGGCGTCCTGGAGACGCCCACAGAAACGGAGGCACGGCTTGTCGAAGAAGGCTACAGGTAGCCAGGGAGAGTAGACAGGCCACTCGATGCTGGAGTGTAAGTGCATTGTACGAACAGACTGCATACACAACCTAATCATATCGTACAACTAGAAATACCAGCGCAGGATGATTGTACTGGAACAACTGATCAGGATGAAGTCCGAAGGTCAAGAACTCCCCGAAGACCCCAACATTGACCTATCGAGCTGGAAGTGGCTTCACCGCCTGCTCAAGACGCTTGGAGAACATGGGATGAGCTCTGAGGAGAGTTCCGTGGAGAATGGTGTGGAGAATATCTTGCAGGTGAAGCAAATGGATTGGCGGAGGAACATTGACCGCAAATTTGACATCATAGATCGCGAACACATCCTCGACTGTGATATTTTCTCCCCACAAGGATCGAAACCACTCCCCAGGAAGCGAGCACCGGACAATCCAACGACGTCCTGGAAACCAGTGATGGGCCTCCCACTTGCATTATATGACAGTGTGTGGCTCTCGCAGCTCACTGGACGCCAGATCAGCGCTCTGCAACCCTCTAAAGAAAAATTCGCATGGAAGAAGGTTGCAGTAGCTACCTAGATCGACAGGTGCATCCACGACTAGATGTACACCATCTTCACTTCACTCTTGCTTGCTACTTCGTAGTCTCTATTACTGAACCAGGTAGTTCTCAGGATGTACATAGTGCATATTATAAGCTCGTTTCACTGCCACTCATGACCAGCGACACCGACATAGAGTATCCCTGTCGACCGACTCGACCCCCACCTCAATCTGTCAAGCTTTGCTCTTGCGCCTGGGCTCCCACCCAATCTTACGCCTGTGAGAATGTGGGTGACAGCGCTCGGATGTTGAGCAGCGAGGGAACAGGCGCTAAGCGGGTTGCTAAGCGGGCGCAGAGTTCTGTCCATCGTCAAAATTTCAAGTCTCAACAACACTCTGATCGTCGGTCTAAACTTGAAGTTTTCAACTTTGTCTTTTTGTTCACCCAAACAATAAATTCTGACCGCAGTGCAGTCCTTGATTAAGTTTAAAATTTAGTTAGTGTCTGTACGTAAATACACTACTTGAAATTTGGGCGTACATTCAAGCCTCGATCAAACTTTTTATTTGTGCCAGCATTTGGTAGCGCCCTACACTGCTGTGTATATTTGAAGTTTCCGCCCACATATTTCCGTCCGACAAAACTTCAAATCCTGCCCTCTCCCAAACCTCAATCTATATTTGAAGCCCCCTCTTCACCTTTTGGACGACATTTGAAACCAACTTAAATTCCGCTAAACGCGTCGTGTCTGTGTCGAGTTGTGCGAGGTCATCGGATGATATAAGCGGCACACCACTACGTAGTCTCAACACCATCCGTTTTTGGGGTACCCTCAGTGAGCCTCGGAATCTTCCGATTCCCAAAATGTCTGGAGACATTTGGTCGAGGACTATCGCATCAAGTCACGGTTGTCACGGTTTTACTCTGTATTAGGAAGGAAACCTGCCTTTTATATAACGTACCCTTGATGAATGCTCCGCTTTCAGAAAACTTGCCCGTTTTGTACGACTTCTGTTTTCATGCCATATCCTAAATTTGCTAAGTCCCTACACATGAGTACGGGCTGCGCTCTCTCACATGCAGAGCAAGTTAAAAAATCCTATGGCAATCTCGAACGTGCCCGTGAGCTTTCCCGAAAAAGCTTGGGCTACTCTACACAAGCAATCTGACATGCCTTGGCCACAGCATGTCTCGAAAAGTGCCATAATCAAACACCATACCCATGGCAGCTGGACTCGGCAAAGGCCTTCTTGCTCAGCCTCGACTGTACTGTAATTGCTGCAACAGGGTCTGGAAAGAGCCTGCCATTCATAATGCCATCAATGATATGTCCCGAGAGGATTCTCGTCGTGATTTCCCCTTTGAATTCACTCGAGTCAGACCAGGTCAGTTTCATCTAGTAATTATTTATTATCATCAACTACAATGATATCATATTTGAGTAAGGCCTGACAATGTGCTGACATGGGAATCACTGCTGTTGCAGTTAATCACAGTACATATACACATCAACTACATGAGACAAGTGGTTATACTGCTACTCACCACAGTGGACTGAATATAGTACCTACCTGCTGCTGCCACAGGAGCTCGTGAGGTGTAAATATCAAGTCATATTCACTTCACCCGAAATGGCGATATCTAATCCACAGTTTAATTCACTTCTGTGCTCGCAGGAGTACCACCAACGTATACTTGGGGTAGTAATCGACGAGGCCCATTGCATCGTCCAATGGGGCAGTCAGTTTCGGCCTGCTTATGGGAAGCTTGATAAACTTCACTCGTTCATTCCAATGAATATACCACTGTATGTAACATCTGCAACCATGACGCCTAACATGCTTGCGGAAGTCCGATGGCTCCTACATATCGAGCCATTGAGATCATTTCATATTAATCTAGGCAACAACAGAACGAACATTTATCTCGAGGTTCATCAAATTCGGAATGCACACGACTTCAGCTGCATGGATTTTTTGTTCGAAAATGTCACAGCAGTCGAGGAGTTAGAGCACGCCCTGTTATTTGTCAATCAAGTTGTTGATGCACAGCTTGGTTGGCAGCACTCACGGATGTTACTGCCTCCTGATCTGTGAGCATCCGTGGGATTTCTCCACTCACGCCGGTCGGACCAATCCAAAGTCAAGGAGCTCAAGCGTTTTCAAACGGGCAAGCGGCGAGTATTGTGGGTGACGGAGATCGGTGGGATGGTACGGGCAATATCACTGGTAAATTACATTTAAAATAATTAATCAACGTTTACAGGGCCTGGACATACCAGACGTCACGTTCGTGGGGCAATTGGGTGCGCTGTCATTGTTGACCGTTTGGATGCAGTGTGTGGGAAGAGCAGGGCGAATGGCGTCGATACAGGCACGCGCCATGTTGTTTCTTGAGGTGTCGGCACTGAAGGAAATTCGTACGAGGATGGCTGAGGTTGAGAGTGAGTCAGAAATCGAGGAGGGTGAAGGCGAAGAAAAAACGTACCGTAAGAAACTGGAACCAAGCTTGCACGAGTACGTTGAGACACGGTGTTGTTGATGTGAGATCGTCAACAAGTTATTTGACAACCCGCCAGGTCGCTCAGGTATGTAACGTGGTTCTATTCTCACAGTGCAGTACTCACACACCTCATTCCCTCAGTCCTCCATGCCATGTGCTGCGACAACTGCACAGCGGCAAGGCGCTCAGAATCCCCTGCCATCTCTGAGTCTCAACTGGACCACTTGAATAGACCAGCTGTCACTGTCAAGACAGAAGCCAATACTGACCTCCCTGCCAGTCACTGTGTCGAGCAGCATCTCCAGGACGCTCGGAATGCACTTTTGTCATGGCGTCACCATGCGGCTCTCCATGACTTCCCACATGCCTGTTTTACATCTGCTGTCCTTCTCCCCGATCCCATTCTGTCAGCTCTCGCATCCAAACGTTCACTCACCACCATCGACAACCTTCAAACGGGCTTACCATGCCCTTGGGTGTTTGCCGAAAAATACGGCGAGGAGGTCTTGGCTGTGGTGAAGCAGTTGGATGAGGATTACGATGCAAAGAGGACGGCCGACAAGGAAACGCAGCGCATCGAAAACAACCGTCAGGCCACTGAAAAGGTGCTGTGCTTGCGGAGAGCACGCGAGTCACGCTGATTACAGCAAGCTAAAGAAAACTGTAACATTCCGGGAACAAACTGGTAGGTTTGCCCCTCTGTCTCATCTAACTATGGATATGATGTGACGGTATTGTAGTTTTTTCATCAGTTCGGTTGAATCCTCGCATATGGCCACTCCCGCCACAAATCGTTCACCATTTTTGCCCCACAAGGTTGCTACCATGCCCGCTGCCACCAATCGCATGTCTGGGAAGATTCGTTCACCATTGTTGCCCCACAAGGCTGTTACTATTGCCGCCACTACTGATACTACATCCGGGAACAAGTTTTCTTTCAACATCTATACTCCTCAGCGTCCTCCACCCAGTCCTACTCGTAAACGATCTTTCTGTATGGTGGATGTCAGTATGCATGGACGGAATGGTAAACAGAGCAAGACAGTTAAATAGTTGACAATATATACCTCAGTACCATGTCTCTGATGTTGCCCGTACAAAATCTCATTTCGCCCACCACTGGGCAATGGTATTTTTGGTTGCCAAACCAACTGCACCATGTGTGATGATATCTTGCACTATGTCTGTCTTTGTGCGGACTGCACGACCCTGTTCTTCGACATGAATATTCGAGCTAATGTATGCATCCTCCAATTGGGACACATCTTTGGCATGGCTCGGATCACTATGGGATGATCCATGACATAGAGATCTTATCTGATGTTCCAAGTGCTTTTGCACTGCATGAAGAGTTGGTATGGCAGGACTGCGGTCTTTTAAAATGTCCCATGATGCATTTGGCCCCTGAACACGATCAGTGATCTGAATAACAAATATTACTAAATGTGAATACAATTCAAGGCTAATCTCACCTTAATAGCCTTGATATTATACTCCTGCCTTTTGTCCAGTGGAACAAACTTGCCAGGCTGACCTGTCATATTGACAAGCCAGCATTGCCGGCGAATGAAGTCACTAGTATTTAAGTCAGTCACTGATTATTAATAGAGACCAGGCTGACCATACCAGAGTTCAGGTGGCCAGTCATGGTGCAGACACTGTAAAAGCTCCAAAACCTCACCAAGATAATTGGAGTTACGTCCACCAGCAAAATGAAAAGCAAGATGGGGAAGGGTGGATTCCATGATCCCTACATCACCATTCTTTGTGGCTTCATAAAGGTCAATATACCGCAGGATGTCTCGATTCCATAAAATGGAATTATGCAAGGCTTGATCACGTTGACCTTCAGGAAGAGCATCAATAGCCTCAACAGCTGCACTTGAAGCCAGTTTGTCAACAATCTGCTTGGCCAGATCATATAGCTGGGTAGGACTCTTGGACCGCAAGGCCTCCAGGGTCTCAACATCTCCAATGGCCTTCCAGGATGCATGAAAATGTGCTTCAGTAACATGACAGATGGCATCATGAAGATTCTGGTGAAAAGGACCACGGGTTTGCACTGATATTAGCCCCTTTCTCTCCAGCAAGGTGAAAGCATGCATCAAACCACAGCCTGCTGTGGTGCCCAGATATTGCTTGTGTAGAGAATTGGCAAAAACCATCAATAGGTGAAACCATCCAAAAGTTGGAACCAACCAATCCAATCTTTCAAAAGCATTACGGTCTTGTGCACAAAAGTTGAAAAGTCCCCGGAGTCGAGCTGATGTGAGTTGATCACCAATCCAGACCACAACATGATCCAGACCAGTCTTCTTCATCTCCTCCTCAGTATCCAAGTTCAGTTGATGCAGAACTGCAGCAACAACACTAGCATTTCCCTCATAGCTTGCCTCCTTCAAGTGCTCTGTTCCAAGTATGAATTGTCGGGTGATGTAGTCATTCCCAGTAGGGAGCTGGTAAATTGGATGTGGGGGAATAAAGATCTCATCGTCCTTGCCATCATAAGTTTCAAGATGGAATTCTGCACTGTGAATGAGATAGCTGAGGACTCGATGAACATCTCGTTCATATCGGCTAGGTGTGGCTTGGTGAGAAAGTGTATACAGTTCTTGAACAGAAAGAGGACTCAGCCGTCCCTGAGCACGATATTCCTGGAGTGTACTATTGCATAACGGCTGTTTAGGAGGAGCATTGGGCTGGAAAAATACTGTTGAGGCTGTACCACAATCAAAGTGACTCTGGTTATCAATCCGTTGGGTATAGACACGGAAGGGGATGTTGACATTGTCATGGGTAATGATGAAGGGGAATTGGTGGACCCAGTCACGAACAACCTCCATCTCATTCTGCGATATGGTCTTGAGAGCATGAACAGACCATTGGTGACTCATGGTGATGCCAAAGGAGTGAAGCAGGTTGATACTTTTGGCTGGTGTCCCTTGAGAACGAACCAACACTGTAATCATCTTGGCAAAACGGTTGTGATGGTGTGATCGAGACATCATGAGCTGGTATATGATAGATAGAATGATCTACATTATTTGAGTCAGCCCTGAGCCAAAAGCCTTGGTTAGAAAGTATATACCATGTCGGGAACCTTGGTGATATTGCGGGACCGCTGCTTGTCGGACTGTGCTAATCTTAACAGCAGAGACCAGAGCTTCGGGGTCCCACCAAAGCCAGGGCTGCTGAGCTTAAGGATCAGGTCCTCGACAAACAAGGTACAAAGCTCCTCCATGGACAGGTCCTCAGGCGGACACTGGAGAACATGACTGATCCCTTCCAATTTGTCACCAATAACATCCCCGACACAGTTAAATGCAAAGTGCTTGAGGACAGCAGTTGCCCCATGGGCTCGTACATGGGTGCTATTGGTAGATCGTGGTGGCTGGTGCCATCGAGCTATGATTGAGGGAAGTTCCTCACTGACCATGAGTGCCGAGTGCTCGTAACAAATTTTCCGGTGGGTTACACAGTCGGGATCCCCCCAGCTGACTAGATCGAGGAAAAGGGGAAGGTTGAGCCTGAGATTGTTCATGTAAGCAAGTACGGCTGCCACTTTGGTAGCTCTATCAGGCCCAAGACGCTCATGGAGGCGTTGGGTGTGTGTGTGCTGGATGGGTGGATGATTGGAGTCCAAGTCCGGCTCGGAGTGGTTATTGGCATCACCAACTTGAAAGTCGAGCCCATCGAAGTCAGCGGCTGTGCCGATGTCGTGCGCAAGACCGGCGGGAATATGATGACTCGAGAACGGGCCGTGCAGGTCGTCGTCGTCGTCTGAATCATGGTACATGGAAGCGTGCTGTAGTTGCATCAATCACAGCGCTGCAGTCTGATTACTAGGATCGATTAGGTTTATTATTTAATTATGATTTTAATATTTACAAATTTGGACTTAGTATGATCTAATTGTTTGATGGGTGTAACCGGGCGTGACATGATGCATTTGTCACCACACCAATGTCTCCAGACGTTCCTGGAAGCGTCTCCTTCGGGCATAGCCCTTGCGCTTCCCAAAACGGAATGTCGGGTTTTGAGACTAGCCGCTACGTAGCAGAGCAAGCCTCTCTGACAAACAGGTGATCTAATGCAGTTGATGATGTCAACGACAATCTCTGTAGATGGGTCTTACTGTCTGGTTCGCGTCTTCTATCTGAGCCTCGAGTTCGACATCCGTGGGGGTGCTTTTGAGTTTGTTGAGCTCTGGTAGGTATCAGATGGAACAGGCATGATGAGAGAGTTTTCGAAACCTGATTGCAAGTTCTTTACTTGCGCAGCGGCGGTGTTGTTCGCCTCCTCAACTGTTTTACATTCTGTTTCTAGAGCTGCCAGTTCATCTGCGCTGAGGGTATTGATGTCGTTCTGATTCGCAACATAAAAGTTGATCTTCCCTACATAAACATGTTTGAGCGCACTAGGCATCATCGTTTTAGAGCACATATACTGTCTGCACGATCGCGCCTTTCTCAGTGAGCGAAGATGGCAGACGAATTCCGCATGTACAGGGCACCTGTTGCCTCTGCGAATGCTTGGACCACTTGCCCGCTCCCACAGTAGCGGCCACCTCTTCATTGGTTGTCACTGCCGGTATATTTTCAGTATTGAGTTCATCCACTGATGCAGTCTTAGAAATCAAACCTTCAGTCTTCATGAATCCAATTGACCAGGATTCAGATGACGAGACCAATTCTGCTTTCGCTGACCCAGAATTCCAGACATATATAGCCAAGTCCACTTTGATGGCATCAAGTTACCAACTCGAAAGACCGGTCACCCAGGCCCTCACGCCACTTCTGTAGCTGAGGACATTGTCTCACTGGCGATCGAGGCCATGCAAACTAAGCTGGCTGGAACCCTGTGACCGGCGATGCCACCGGAAACATCTAGTACTATCCCTGCATGCACTGACTCCGCTCACCCATCATCATCATTCACCCCCTCAGGGCAATTTAGGTATTCATTCCCTCTCAAAGACGAGACCGCCCCCAAGCATCTCCTTGACCAGGTCCTAGCGACCATGGTACCGGTACCGGTTTGGGAACTCATTGCCATTGCCCCGCACATCTGCAAGCAACTAAAAGATTTATCCACAGCTAAGTGAATACCTGGTTGCACTAACACTGTACAGGTCAATGAACTAGCCAGGCGTAACCCAGGCGCAGTTGAACGTACATTTGGCAACCACGTCCACCGAAACGACGACAGTACCATCGTAGCTCACCACTCAGTCCCACTCCGGTCTCTAGAGGTGAAAATCATCAGTACCAGCTGGTCCATTCTCAGAGTCCTTGACTTGGGCTCTGAGATAGTGGCCATGCCCAGGCCAGTATGGGAAGACCTTGGACTACCTGTCTGGTCTGACCATGTCATGACCATGTCAAACGCTAACACTAGTACTGAATCCACTATCAGCGTTGTCGAAAACCTCTGTCTAGATTTCGGTGCCAGCGAAGTTTTGCTACAGGTCCAAGTAGTTCCCCGTGCTAACTTTGACCTATTGCTGGGCCGTCCCTTTCACTGCCTCCTTAGTGCTTCTACAAAGGACTTTCCAGATGGTTCACAGACCATCATGCTTTGGGATCCCAACTCGGGAAAGGTGTATAAACTATCCACCCGAGCTTGGACTGAAGGCTGCCCATGGTGCCGGCGTGGACTATTTTGTTCAAACCACCAATCCATTGTCGAAATGGGTTTTTAGAAATTGATGATCCACCAAGAGGTTGGGGAGAGCCCCATTCGAACATTATAATGCACCCCTTCGCCTTTTGCTCTTCTTTAAATTTGATAGGTCGGACCACCGCTTTGGCCCCAGATGTACCCTACTCAATTCCATCCCTGTTTTATACCTTCCTTTCTTCCACTCAGTCAATCTTGTCTCCTTCTTACTTATCTGCCTTGGACGCTACCTATACCTTCGACCCCATTTCCCACTCTCTGGCCTACAAGCCAGTAGCCAAAAAAGGTTCAGCCAGTTCTGGCTCCTCTCGAGGAGGAGTACCGGGTACTGCGCTGGTTACCAGATGACCCCCTTGCTGGTCTTATACCATTGCCAACTCACCCCCCAGCCTTTGTGCCAGGAAAAAGATTCACACAGGAACGCACTGATGCACTTGACCTTGACCCCACCAACTGGCTGTGGCTGGAAGAGGTTAAGCTAGTCCGGTGGATGGTGCTCAACCACAAAACTGCCTTCACTTGGGTCCTGACCGAGTGTGGCTGCCTCAATGACCGGTACTTCCCACCGGTCAAGATTCCAACGGTACCTCATATCCCCTGGATTCTTTGTAATATCCCCATCCATCTGTCCACCTGGGATCAGGCAATACAAATCATCAAGGATCACATTGCCTCTGGGGTATACAAGCTGTCCTCTGCAGCTTACTGGTCCTGCTGGTTCTGCGTGCTCAAGCAGGACAGTAAGATCCTCCAGCTTGTACATGACCTTCAACCCCTCAATGCCATCACCATCTGGGACTCCTTGGTTCCCCCATTCGTCAAGCACCTTGCCGAGTCGTTCAGTGGGTACGTGGTCTACGGTATGATGGACCTGTTCACGGGCTATGACCAGCGCCTGCTGCATGTGGAATCCCAGGACATGACCATGTTCAATAGTCTGCTCGGGCCACATCAGCTAACCACACTCCCGATGGGGCACACTAATGTGGTCCAGATTTATCAAGCTGACATGGTGTTTATCTTACAGGAAGAAATTCCCCACCATACAATGCCATTCATAGATGACCTACCGGTCAAAACCGAGACCACCCGGTACCAAAAACCAGACAGCTCTTATGAGACAATCCTGGAAAACCCAGGAATAAGGAGATTTATCTGGAATCATCTCACCGTAGTTCACAGGATTCTGCAACGCCTCCAAAATGTCAATGCAACAGCTTCCGCCAAGAAGTTCATCCTCACTGCACCAGATGCCACCATCGTTGGTCACAAGTGCACCTTCAAAGGTCACATTCCGCACGAGGCCAAAATACAAAAGATTCGGGATTGGCCTGAGTGTACTAACCTGACACAAGTCTGTGGGTTCCTCGGGACCTGCAGGGTGGTTCGGATTTTCATCCGGAATTTCACTGCTATCACTAGACCGCTCATCGGGCTTACTTGCAAGGGTGTACCCTTTGAATGGGGAAAAGCCCAGCTTGATGCGATGAACCGTCTGAAGGACGAGATCATTAAGTCCCCTGCACTCCGCTGCTTGGACTACGAGTCTGGCTGGGAGGTCGTCCTTGCCATGGACACCTTGGTAATAGCAGTTGGTTTTATTCTATCACAGGAAGGCGAGGATGGCAAACGCTATCCGAGCCAGTTTGGTTCTATTAGTCTCATGAGCGTCGAGAGCTGGTATTCACAGGCTAAGCTCGAGTTATACGGCCTGCTTCACTCTCTTCAGGCGGTCCGTGTTTTCATCTTCGGAGCCACTAACCTTGTCATAGAAATGGATGCCAAATATGTCAAAGGCATGATTAGCGCCTGGACCTAACCCCCAATGCAACCATTAACCGGTGGATTGCCGGTATCCTGCTTTTTCATTTTACACTCTGTCATATTCCTGCTGACTGCCATACTGGCCCTGATGGCCTATCCCGTCAGCCCCCTTCCAAGGATGATCCCCCTGACCAGGACGATTTTGAGGATTGGTTGGACGATTCATATTCATTTTGCATTACCTCACTGAACGACCGGACCTCGCCCCCCGCTGCCAGTCCAGCAGCCATACATACCTGCCTAAATACCCCTTACTTCCTGTCCTTGGTTTCATCGCCACCGGATACCCCGCTCCTTCTACCATGCTTATCTCCAAGCCTTTCCCTTTCATACATATCCGTTTTTGCTTCCTCTCCTGAGCCAGTTCCTCAACCAGCATCACCCCCTATTCCCCGGTCTGTAAAGGCCATAGCCAGCGAGGCCCGGATTTGAACAATCCGTGGCTTCCTTTGACACCCGAGAACATCCCGCTGACCTTTCTGATGCGGATTTCCAGTCGTTCGTTAAGTCAGCGACAAAATTCTTTCTCCTCCACAGCTCTCTGTGGCAGTGAGAACCCCACGGATGTCATCAGTTAGTAGTGCTGGAGCACAAGCGGTATGGACTAATCAAGGAGGCCCACAATGACCTTGGGCACAAAGGTGTCTTCATGGTCCGGACGTGCCTACTCCTCCACTTCTGGTGGCCGATGCTGGTCAATGATGTAAAGTGGTTTGTTTGCACCTGCCACGAGTGTCAAGCCCAGCAGACACGACATTTGCATATCCTGCTGATGGTACCAGTAGTCGGCGGCCTTTTCAGCAAGGCCCATATAGATACCATGGTCATGCCCTGGTCGGTGGGGTACTGGTATATCGTCCAGGCCTGTTGTGCATTGACCGCCTACTCCAAGTGGCGAATGTTGCATTCGGAAAATGCCATCGCCCTCGCTTCTTTTATTTTCGAAGATATCCTTTGTTGTTGGGGCCCTCTCGCCGAGATTGTTACTGACAATGGCCCCACTTTTATTCAGGCTTTTTAGATGTTCTTGCCAACCGGTACCGGATCTGGCACATCCGTATCTCCCCCTACAACTCTCAGGCAAACGGAGTGGTTGAACGCAAGCGTGGCGTCGATACAAACGCACTACGTCAAGTTAGAGGGCCAGGAGGCCATGTGGACCAAGAGGTCGAGTTGGGAGATGTCGGTGGCAAACGGGAGTGCGAAAACAATGGAGACAGAGTCGAGACGGATGGGGAATGGTGCCGGACGGATAGCGCAACGAGCGGCACACAGCATGACTTGAAACAAGTCGAAATGCGACCACTAGCCACAAACGAGTCGAGTCAGCATGGACGGCGCAACCGCACGATGGCATACACACCTAGGCCATCCAGACCACCTCCTGAGTACCACAGATAACCTACCGACCACCTGAACCCACCACGTCGTCGTGGATGCATCAAAACAAGACCTAGAAGGCATCAGTTCGACAAAGCTTAGATAAGCTGTCAGTGTCAAGCATGACAAGCGTTGTGTAAACTCTAAGGCTATTCTCTTGGGACAAGAACAGAAAATCGAAAACACGAGAATAATATGCCGAAGAACTCGCGAGATTTCTTGAGTTGTAGAATAGTTGTAAATGCACATACTAGATACCCTTAGTGTTTACAAACTTAGCCGGACAAATAAATCGAAAAACAAAGCTTAGGTTATCCACCCATATGGCTGGTACTCCGAGTCGGAACAGATGGGCCCCGGTCGTCAAAGAGAGCTCGTGCAGGTGTCCATAACCTAGGGCCTTATGCGAAAAAAAGGTGCATCAGCAACTTCACAGGTAACGAGAATGTAAGCCCAGTCCTCTTCAGACCCAACTCCAAGTGGCTCACCAATCCTGTTTCCAAGATTCCAAACAACTCCAAGACAGTGATTCCATCTCCAAGTCCCACCAGGCCAGAAAGTGTGGGATTTGGCCAGTTTGGGTCCTTGTTTGTCTGGGTCAGTTTGGGTCCTAGTATGGATGGGTTGTGCCGCACGCAGCTGACACTTGTCGGAGCCCTAACCTTGGTTTGGGTGGGTCTCCTACCGCCCGTGGCTGACATGGCGGAGATTCAACCTTCCCGCACATCAGTACCTGAATCGTATTCCTTTCATCCTCTTGCCCTGCCCACCCTAGGCAAGAACATGGGTATACCCCCAGGTGTCAGTGGTCACACCCGCACAAACACCCGCACAAACACCTGCACCCGCATGGTGGGTGTCGGTAATCACATGGGTATGTCACATAGCATCCTGGGGTATACCCGTACATGGGTATACCTGCGGGTACTACATTTTTATTGGAGCAGTGTAGGCATCTGCTCTAAGTGTGTTTGTAGTATGTTCACCATGTGTTCATAGTGTGTTCATAGTGTGTTCTAAGTGTTCTAAGTGTTCTAATTGTGTTCCAAGTGTGTTTGTAGTGTGTTTGTAGTGCGTTTGTAGTGTGTTTGTCATGTGTTCATCATGTGTTCTAAGTGTTCTAGGTGTGTTCCAACTGTGTTCCAAGTGTTCTAAGTGTGTTCCAAGTGTGTTCCAATGGTTCTAAATGTTCCAAGTGTGTTCTAAGTGCGTTCATAGTGTGTTCGTAGTGTGTTCGTAGTGTGTTCATAGTGTGTTCGTCATATGTTCATCATGTGTTCTAGATGTTCTAAGTGTGTTCTAATTGTGTTCTAAGTATTCTAGGTGTGTTCTAACTTCTAAGTGTGTTCATAGTGTGTTCTATACATTATTCACTCCATAGTATATATATAGAGGTTGTATAACTAGCTAATGACAATCTCATCCCATCCATCTTCAAGATCCA
>JBBPRK010000424.1:0-23465 GCA_038093075.1 Boletus patriciae | reverse complement strand
GTGGCTGTTGGTGTCGAGGGGGTGGCTGTTGGTGTCGAGGGGGTGGCTGTTGGTGTTAAGGGGGTGGCTGTTGGTGTCAAGGGGGTGACAGGGACCTTTGGGGGTGCTGGGGGAAAAACTCATTGTCAATGGGCCTTTGGGTTGCTCGAGGGTGCTGGGGCAGTGGGGTTCCAAGGGGACGCTGAGGTTACTGTGGAGGTCAAAGGACATGGGGGTGGCGAGGGTGATCTTTCCTCTTCACTAGAGTTATCAAAAAGCCCGAAGGTTCCAGAGCTTCGAGGGGATGATACGTTGGGGGTGAGTCCTGCTCCTGAATAGGAGGGACAAGAGGATATACTAGTTCGGTTGTTACGTGAGATGTTCCTTTGTAGACGTCAAAGGTGAAGGTTGTCCTTGAGGAGGAACTCACAGAGAGTCCCAATGTCTCAAGACAACAGTTCAAGGGTTCAAAGGGTCGAAGGTCTTGAGCGGGAACTCAGGATGAAGGGATGTGAAGAGACTTGCAGGATGTGAGGGATTCAAGAGAGATGAGCACAAAGGCCACACTAGATTGCATAGAACTAGTGTGAGGAAACAGAGTATAGACAAGTCACTATATAACTAGGGGACATGTCATCATAGAACATCAGAGAACATCAGAGAAGGATGAGTAAGAGGAACTATGTACTAGGCACAAGAGAGCCTAGTGGTGGAGATAAGGTCCAAGACAACGAGATAACAAATATAGCACGAAACAGTCCCTTCTGGTAGTAATCAGGAACAGCATGGGACAGTCAAAGAATAAACACATGAGAGTGAAAGGGATGAACGACAAGAAGTAGAGAAACATAATTGTACCTACACATCCCCAAGAGGATGTGAGTGCGATGGGAAAAGACTAGAAGCAACAAGTTATGGAAGAGGAGAAAAATCATAACAGTTGATCTAATCAGTGGAAAGGGATTTAATGATGAAAGAAGTGGTAAAAGCGATGGTGTTTGGCTGTGTTTACATCATGTTGAACTATTTATGCATCACATGACCCAATGCTGACATAATATCCCATCACAACATATGAATTCTACATTGCCATATGACAGCAACAAAACTGTTCCAATGACATGGGTGACCTAAATCAAACATACCTCCACAGTCTCTGGACCAAACCACATGACCCATGGACCAGTCTTTAGCCACAGGTTTGTACTTCATCCGGTCACACCAAAGCTAAGCGAGATTCCCACGTGTGGTTGCAGTGTGCTTCGCACATGATGTTGGGGTTAGTTATTGGAACAGTTTTGTTGCTCACTATAACAGCCAGATAATCAATCACTCCCTGATGCAAACAGGGCAATGTTCAGAAATGGTCTGAGGATTCTCAACAATGCATGGAAACAACATGCTGTGGGATCTGAGGTATATCCACATGAAGATCGTGATGAAGAACCCTTTGGAGCTGAGTCATACAAAGACTGTGCTCCTGGTGATGACAAGAGCAATGATGAAGAGATAGCTGGGGATGGAATGTTATCTTCAAGTTTGAAAGAGGATTGAGACAATGCACCAGCTTCTAAGGATACTGGGTTTGATGAAAGAATGGCAGTCATGAGTGCAGCGTCTTACCTCTTCATTTTTCCTGCTTATTCAGGTACAGGATTGGTCTGGTGGAGATGACACTGGGACCGATGAGGTGAGAAATGGTAGTTATTGAGATAGACTTCACAACTTTTATGTCCTGTACCAGGATGTCAATGTGCTCAAAGTATGCTATGCAGAGAATGGTCTGCATCAAGATGACATTGGGGTGAACGAGGTGAAAAACAATGTTTATTGAGATGAACTATGCAATTTTCAAGTCCGGTAGCAGGATATTAAGACGCTCGAAGCACACCATGCAGAGAACGATCCACATCAAGATGACATTGGGCCAGACAAGGTAAGAAATTGTATGTACTGAAATGAACTATGAGAATTACCAGTCCCTTTGACCTGCACCAAACCATTTGATGCATGGATCATGAGTTCTTGTACATATGAGTACTTGTATAGTACTTGTATACACTTGACCTGAGATTTGAGATTTTGCCCCTTTTTCATGGTACAAATCACTCCAAAATGTAAGACTAGTTAGTGCCTAGTATGAACTACCTACTACTTTCCTCTATTTTTCCATCCACTGGTTGTGGAGAAATTAAATAATTTCTCCAATCATATCTCTGTTACTACCAATAGCTACTTACTGTATCTATTGTTTAACATCTTGTACTGGCTTAAGTACCAGAGAGAGTGTTGTTCATGTGACCTGTCTGAGTCATCATGAGTCAGCACCAGTCAGCATCAGTCATAATAAGTCATTGCCAAGCCTGCAGGGCAAAGCCCATGATTACCAAGCCATTAAGCTGAATCTGGCAATTGGACTTGGCATTTGTAAGCTTTCTCTCAGTATTTGTCAGCTTTCCCTTGGCATTAGTCAACTTTCTACATATCCTAACCTAGATAGGAAACTACACAGCCTCATGTATTTACTTCTAAAAGGAGAGCAGATCAGGCCCCAAAATTATCACTTCATATACAGAACATAACTCTGTGTAGAACCTGAGAAAGCACCACCTTAGTAGAATCTGAGAAGCACCTCAGGAAGTGTCAGGGACAGTCTCTGCTTAGGAGACAGAACTCCAAGCAGACACTTACCAGCAGAACTCATCACAGGAAACCCAAGAGAGGCCCTTGTGTGATTCCCACCCCCAAACTAGATACATCCACTGTTAGGTTAGGATACCTTTGTGGAGAAAACCCCACAAGGGCAACTAAAGGGAATAGATCCCCAGCAGTAGGAACTTGTTAGTTCATTGTACTTGCTATCCGCTCTAGGAGGTAAGAGGTAGCAGAGTACACTGTCTCAGCCCAATTATCCACTCTAGGAGATAAGAGGTAATTGTGCTATAGAGACCTGATCTTGCCAACTCCTTAGTGCACAGTAGAATTGCATTATTGAACCAATCTGAGTAACTAAGAGACTTGTGTGAACCCACCTTGCAGTTGATCTGCAAACTTACAACAATCCGACATCTGGACATATCTTCGGATTACCAGCCACAAAGTAATTGTAGACGTAACATTCCTACATCACTGCTGTGCAAGACCCAACATCTATCCAAACCGCCTTTCTAGACAACCAATTCCTAGAAACACTTTGATAGAGTTGAATCACCCGATCTTCTCAACGAACTCAACCTTTGCTACTAGGAACCAGAAGACTTACTAGAGCCATCTGTGTGCTTATCCTTCAGTACACCATCATACCAACCAGACCACAAGAGGAGCTTTCTAGCCATATTAATCCCCCTCAACTATTGTTGAAGATCAATGAACCACCCATGTTACTGGCAAGACTAAGTTTACTCACCGACTCAATACTCCTTAATTGTATGTGTTGATTCGTCTAGGAGAAATACCATTTCCCTAGCTTATAGTCTGTCATCTGTGGAAGCTTAGGCAAGTTGTCTGGGGAACTATATCAGTTCTGAATTGCCTTAGCTTAGAAAGACAATACCGTACCAGGACATCAATGTACTAGCACCTAGGGAATAGATTCTTATCAAAGGTAGGTCAAGGCGATGCAACAAGGCTTGCAAGGGTCAGGCTTTTGATCACCAGTTGTGTTGGATGAGCTCCTCCATCACCCTTTCTCATTCTCCTCATTCTTCTCTCACTCCATTTTTTGCATGCAGAATCTTGTGAAATTGACCAAAGGCTACATACCATCATTGCCAGTCACAAACACCATCTGAGGGCTCATATTGTATGTTGGCAAGATCATCCACCTGGATGGCCACACCCCCATCCTGACACACATCGTGCTGACCTTGCTTGGTGCACATGTGTACGTGTGTTTACTCGAGTCATCGGTTCGCAGTGCGTTCATGTGGTCAACTACAATATACCATATCAATCGTGAGAATAAATGTCATCAATGATCAATCATGTAGACAGCATTCTGGCAGACCATAAAAGAAATGTTTGTAGCATTAAACATATCCCCTAGGCCCAAATGCCCCCATCCAACTCGTCATTGTCAGCAATAGGTCCAATGACTCATCTGTGGAAGTCGGGGTGAGGTGTTCTGACCATTCAGGTAAGGGGGACAAGTGGGCAAATATGGGCTGGGTGCCTGCTCGTCTATGAACAGGCAAGTAGTCCTCATCAACTTTTCCTACAATTGAGGTATAGAAGTAGCTTAGACTGAGTAGTAGGTGAATGTCCACACAATCAACATGCCCCTGAGTCTGCGGGAATTTGCTGTCGGCAAACTACAGTGTCAGACTCTGCTGGAAAGGCCATGTCCTTGAGATCAAGGAGGACTTGGAATGCACCACTGCAAGATTCTGCCAAATTAGGCATCACTCTGCAATGGGCTGTGACAAACAAGGTCACAGCTCTGTCAATGCATCCTTCACGCGCTCAGTCATGGTAGTAGTCCTTTCCCCCCAGAACTTGTGAAGTTGCACGTCCACTTTTGTGATGCCTGCTATGCCATGAATATTCTCTCAAGTATGTGTGTGCGGGTGCTCTTTTTCTGATGTCGCAGCTTTTACAAAGCACAGGAAAGGCTGCCAGAAAAACAAGAAGCGGCTTGCAAGTACGCTGACTAGGGTGAAAGAAATATATCACAGCAAATGCTGACACATGGACTTCAACGAAGCGGCGTGCCCCCCAGCTGATGAAAGTGGAAGGCCCAGTTGAGTTGAAGATTCTGTATGCATGTGTCCAGCTGATCTTGAGCAGGCTGAGCAGGTAATTGTTTTTTTGGATGATATATATCTCAGCCTTAGATGGCAGAATTGATGCATTCTATAGCATTTTGGTGTTTTGGATGCCACTCAAGTGTCACCGTGCCATGGTCCTGAAGATGACGACATACCATTGTCACTGTGTAGACATCACCAAGGAAACTGGTGACTTCCTCTGTGTTTCAGGGACATGCTACCTGAGTTACTCATGCCACTGCCTCTGCCAGGCATTCCACTGGAAATCCCACCTTTGAGTCCTCCTTAGCCTGCACCCACAGCACATTCTCTGGATGATGTGCCCCCTCTACATTCAGCACTATCAGGGTGGCAAGGTTCGTTCCGGAGTCAGCAAAATGCCTTTGGTCTCTTTTGCATTTTTGACACAAAAACCCTTTCATCCCACAACCCCGATGATTCATGTGGTGAAACTTCCCTTGCACAAGCCACTCCACTGCACAATGAAGTAGAAGAACAGACCCTTGAGAACTCATTCCATCCTTATCTAAATGAGAGCTCGTTTTGCTTGGGTGACTGGTATTGGAACCAGGGGTCACAGAAGTCGAGAACTAGCTTCAAGAAACTCCTCAGTATCATTGGTCATGTGGAATTCCAGCCAGAAGATGTGCAGGCCACGAGCTGGAACTCAATTGACCACACCTTAGGAGCTTTGGACATGTCTGCCGATGGTTCTCAATGCAAGGATTCTGAAGAATGGTTGAATAATGATGCAGGTTGGAAGCACACGCCCATAACAATCTCTGTTCCATTCCCCCGACGCTCTCTACATCCTGGGCCAAATGACTATACCATCAAGGACTTCTATCACCATTCCCTCACACCAATAATTCATAAAAGGATACTAGATCCTACTCACCACAAGCTCTTCCACTTCAAACCCTACAAGTTATGTTGGCACCCCTCACACAAGGCATGTGATATCGGGGTCCATTGTTTACTTCTGCGATGTTTCTTGAAGCCCACAGTGCCCTGCAGGGAACTCCTCCTGAGCTGGGCTGTGATTTACCATGACAAGTGGTTGTGCTCATGTTTTGGTTGGATGCAATGCAGCTTATGATCTTTGGGAGTGCGAAGCTATGGCCCCTATATGTATATTTCAGCAATGAGTCAAAGTACAAAAGATGCCAGCCATCCACCAACCTTTGTGCTCATGTAGCTTATTTCCAGAAGGTGAGTAAATTTTAAAAAGGTCCTGTCAACCAGAGTCAATGTATTTGCTAGTTGCCGGACGACTTCAAAGACTTCGTTTTGGAGCATTCCAGAAGCAGACCACCCAGCAACTCCTTGTATACACATTGCAACAGGGAACTTTTCCATGCTTAGTGGCAAGAAATTCTTGACAATGAATTCCTCAAGGCATATCAACACAGAATTGTCCTTCTATGTTGTGATGGGATTAAGAGGTGCTGTTTCCCCAATAATTGCATATTTGGCTGACTATCCCGAAATGTATGTTCATCACCACATGACTCAGTGAAGGGCTTATGCTGACACGTAACGGAAAACAGGGTCCTGATAGCAAACATACATAACCTCAGCGGCTGTCCATGCCACAATGTCTTATCCCCATGGACTGGTTACAAAATCTGGCAAGTGAAAGAGACAGAGACATGCTACAACGTCAAGTATTGGCTCACAAGGATGGCCAGGAATGCAGAGAGAAAGTTGCTGCCACCCACTGACTCATTCATGATCAACAGTATGTAGTCAACACTCTGCAAGTCGAGAAACTTCTCAAAGAAAGGTCATTGGTGCCAACTGAAGTGCAAGATGATGGATTTCTGGATGGAGAATGGTTACTGATGATATTCCGATTAGAATGCATTTTCTGGAAGGCTTAGTTCCCTGGGATTCAATTTCTTTCTCATGCTTGTCATCAACCTTTTGCATGAGTTCAAACTCGGGATTTGGAAAGTGATTTTTATTCAGCTACTGCAAATATTGGACACCCTCAAAGGGCATGCACTTGCTGATCTTTACCACCAGTGAGGATATGAATCATCCCAACATCATTGATATAAAGCTGAAAACGTTAAACAGTTATCATCAGGTGCCTACCTTTGGCCGTGATGCCATACAGTGTTTTCAAAGAAATGTATCTGACTTGAAGAGAATGGCTGCACACGATTTCGAGGACATTTTACAGGTAGGTTTCAGCTCTGATGCAGACTGAGAGAAACTTACTCAGTTTGGATGTAGTGTGCCATCCCCATTTTTGCAGGGCTTCTTCCCAAACCACACAATGGACAGGTTCTCAAGCTCTTATTTGTGCTTGCACACTGGCATGGTTTGGTGAAACTATGAATGCACACAGATGATACCCTCCACATTCTGGAAGATGTTATGCAAGAGGTCAGCAACAAGATTCGCTATTTTGTCAATGAAACATGTCCTGCATTCTCGACCAGAGAACTTCAATGTGAAGCAGAGTGCCATATCAGACTACAGGCTCGTAAAGAACCCAGTACCATCCCTCGCATCCAAGGGGCCCCGAGCAATGCAAGCAGTCGCCGTCCCAAGGTTCTCAACCTATGTACCTACAAGCTCCATTCTCTTGGAGATCATGCCACCCAAATCAAACTATATGGAACCATGAACTCTTATTCAACACAGCCTGTATGCCATACATCTATTCTCTTTTGGCATTTCGGCAATCTGACTTGCGTATGTTGCCAGGGTGAACTTGAGCATTGGATGAGCAAAGGTCGGTTTCCAAGGACAAGTCGTAAATCATTCATACTACAGCTAGCCTCCATCAAACATCATTGAGCACACATCCAGCACATTCATGCACAAAGACATATACTCGATAGAGGTGATCCAATTCCAAACTCTCTGGAGCAGTACTACATCATTGGCAAATCCCAGAACATTCCTGAGGATATCACCCAATTTGTACAAAGAAGTGCAGGTGGTCCAATTGCCAAGGTCAGCTTGCTCACTGTGTTCCCATAGTAAATACATGTTACTGAACTACTTCCCAGGATTTTGTACACAGGTTGAAACTACATATCTGGCCTCAAATTCAAGAGATTGTACATATACACAATGATCATGCAAGTTCTGATCTGTTACCCATGCTCCAGGTTCTGAACCCATGAGACTGTGGATCTCTGGAACAGCCCAATGAATCCCATCTTTCTATGCTTGGCTGCATGATTTTCAAGGGAAATCGCATTTACCAACATCCCCTACTCCAGATTAATTACACAACTTACGATCTCTGTCATGAGACTGACTCTGTTCACCCACGGACCAATCACCAGGATATCATGCTTTTGGCTCATAGAGATAGGTCTGATAGCCACCCATTCTGCTATGCATACGTTCTGGCCATTTACTATGCAAATATTATTTACATTGGACCTGAATCCAAGGACTATCAACCACGAAGACTGGACTTTCTCTGGGTATGCTGGTTCAAGCTTCTGGACCAACCATCAAGCTGGGAGCATTGCGCTCTTGACAAAGCAAGATTTGTACCAATGGCCCAGGCAGATTCATACAGTTTTGTTGATCCTGCTGATATCCTTAAACTACATCCTGATGGTGTCGCAATGTCTCACAATGCGCGTGACTCTGATAATTGGAAATTCTATTATATCAATCAGTTGGTGTCATTCACCGCAGGTATCTATGTAAATGCTGAACTCTGCCACTGTTCTCCAGGTTTGTAGACAGTGATATGCTCATGCGATATGTTATGCTTGGCCCAGGTAGGGACGAGCATGAACTCAATTGAACTGAGTTTGCCTGAAGGGTTGTCCTTCAAGGGTTCAAGCATCAAGACAGACACTGGAGTTTCGAGGGTTTCAAGGGAGTGTAGACTCAATAGTACAATGGGAACTAAGAGAGACCCAAGATGAGGAGTTTAATTGACCTTGGTATATTCGAGGTAGTATTGAGTAGGTCAAAATTAAGGAGGAAGTACAGGAAGTACAACAGTTTATATAAGGGAAGAACAATGTGCACAGACCAAGTAGTGCCTGCCCTAATCCAAGGGATGCGTTATCATAGAATGGGAAAGAACATGAGAGAAATGGTGAGTAAAAGGAACTACGTAATCAGCACGAGAGAACCAATCGGTGGAGGTAGGGGTCCGAGGTGGTAAGAAAAACATGGTGAGAACACAGTTAAAAGATAAGTGGCCAGAACATGGAAGGAAGGAAAAAAGAGACGATCATAACATGATATCACTGGGGCCTTGCCGTAGGGCATGTGTATACCCATCTCTTGCAACTTGCTGATGATGGCATACCACATAAGTCCAAGTCACAGTCCACCAATGATAACAACACTTCAGATCACAGGGTTGGCTTGGAACATCATAGTGGCACGGCTATGGACATTGATCTGCTCAATAGCCATGATGTGAGGGAAGCTATAATGGAGAGTAGTGATGACGAGGAATTTTGGAGACATTGGGACGAGCTTGTCAGTAATGAGGATGAGAGTCTGGACTCAGATTCCATTATCCAATATGCCATTTACGAGTCAGATGGTGACTGAGACAGTCACAGTGACGAGGGCTCAGACTTTAATTTATACACATTCCACTAGTACTAGTAGCTCTGGGAAAATAGGAAAAATGACCTAAATTTGTAACACAGCAACATCACAACCTCAGGCTCCTAATTCTACCACAACTGTCCACACACACAATGCCACCAAGCAATAGCACCACAAGTACTATACTTAAACATGCACAGCAAGCCACTTCCAGTGCAGAGTCTGAGTCTGAGTCTGCCAGGAACGTTTGCATTGTCACTTTTGGGCCACTTTCAAGTTGGTCAATCGACAACTGGTGCCATGTCTCATCCACATTGTTTTGCTTCACTAAGACCAGAATGACATTTTTTGCATGTCCAGCAACAGATTAGGCTAGCCACAGCTGGGACCCTCCACTGTGTGTACCTTTGAGTCATATCATGCCATAAAATGTTCAAATCATGTTCTCAGCTTCATACTGGTATTCCAGTCTCTCTCCCCAGCAATGGCCCAGGCCTGGACGGACAGCGGCCGAGCTTAATAACGAGCCTTGCGATGGAATACCATATTGAACTGAAATGGGGAACTGTCCTGTCAGTGGAGCAGCAAACATATCCATAAGTCATTTCCCCAACTGTCAGTAGGTCAACTTCTTAATCCTCTCTCACAACACATGCTCGCTCTAATGGGTCAGCAAATAGCCCTAGGTCAATGTTTCTCCAAGGCTGACATGTGTAGAAAATAAACACCCACTAGCAACCAGTCCATGATGGACTCAGAGCACAGACTGGTGATATTGAGAAGGATACATGTCGTATCTTACCTCAATCGGCCAATGCCACCAGATCTACAACCATGGCCTTGGAGTTTATTCATCAACATGTATTGCTCCTGGTCAGATCTCGCTGACTGCAATCACGAGTCCTCCTGAAAGACAACACCAGCACTCTCCACATTGTTATGGCTCTATACGCCTAACATCGACACAATGGACTTAGTCGTTTTCTTTCTCTTCTCTTATCTTATCAGATTAACTTATGACAGCCACGCTGCCTCTATGCTTCTCTTTTCTTTTCACATTATGCCTCATGCACTCTGCATTCCATTCATCTCCGTGCAGTGCATGGCTATGTCTTCCTTTCTTCTCTTCCATTTCGCCACCGCTGTGCGGTTGCCTCATGCATCACTTCGTTTCCATTCTATGGCTGTGCTTGATGCACGCTTCTACCTCATGCTACTAGGATCCGGAATACTCTAGAACAGTCATCGGTAGATCCGATACAAACATGTACATACAGTAGTACTAGTATATAAGGGCGCAAGTCCCAGCCAGAGAACTCCAGTTTAGTTCTCTTGGTTTTCTACCCCATTAACTCCACTTGAACGCTCCTGTCCATTGCTAGTCACTGGTCAGTACTCTTTCGATCTTCGATTCCCTAGTGCACCCTTGACGGGGTTTTTGGGTTGTTTCACACATATCAGATGCTCCTTCACAGACTGGAATGACCAACATGACCAACCAAATGGGACAACCTGCAGTTGCCAGTGGTCCAACAGATTACTGCACCCCAATCTTTCCCTTGTCCCTGCATTCCCATATGCATCAGACCTTCCTCCCCCACTTCTCGGATGATGATGTCACAAAGTTCCACAGATTCGATAATCCACCATAATGAAAAGGTTCCAGAGGGACACCACCATCCTCTGTCACAAGGTTGAAAGCAAGGAGCAACTAATAATATGAGCCACAGTAGTCACAGTCCTGACCCACTCCCACACACACCTGCTCAAGTTGACTCGCATGTATGGAGTTGGACAAAGACATTAGGCGAGGGATGGATACAAGGCACCTTAATAATACAATACATTTCTTTATGCCGTCCTGATACAGTCTATGCAACATGTCATTGATGGCATCTATGCTCACGAAGGATAGTAGTGATTTAGGGATGACCAGCAGGCCACCAGCCTGGGGATAAAACTTAGCAAGGTTACATCAAGGAACTCAAAATGTCAAGCAGGCAATAATGCTTTACCGGGTGATCAAAGGCATGACCACTCTATTGCTAACCAGGGAGGTAAAAGATAATTCCAATTAATCTGTTAGCACATCAACCGGTGGTGACACCCTGCTGCCAATGAGACACAATGAGACCAGGACCAGGTAATCACAGTCCATTCTATCATTTCCCCAGTACTCAACAGGTAATACATGCTCAACATTGGGAAAGTTTTATCTGAAATCCTCATATTTGCATCTGTTTGCCAGCTCTGGCTGGTCATTTCATTGCCTCACCAATCCCCTGATGAACATACCCAAAGGATCACTTTGTATTATCACCACAGGGTGTTTTGTCAGCTGGTCATATTTATCCCCAGATCATGTAGCCATGGCAAGTACAGATTTTAGTCCATTTTCAATCTATGTGGTCCAATCAAAGTGTGTGAAACTGCAGTGAACTTTTCACCAATCAAGGTTTACAGTGTACAGTAAGTACTACTACTACATCAAAACCTTAAGTATGGCTCTCACCTAAGATGACTCAACAGTCTCAGCTAAATTTTCTATGCACTGCCCCATCAGCAAATCACCTTTTTTGGAACAGTTATGACAGCTACTACATTAATTTACAGCAGTGTGACAGCAGTACAGCCATACATTCAGGTGTATTAGGTACATTTCCTTCAGAGCCCCCCAGAGCGGGGAATGGGAGTCTTAGGTCACTTGTTACCACTCAGGGGTATTATCGGTTAACGATTCAAGGTACCAGCATTACTGTAATCAAGAGACCCCCAGACACAGATGCTAAACACGTCACTTTATTTTTCTTTATTTGTCAACTAACGTAACTTCCTTCATTTATATACCATGGGTCTCTCTCCCTTCAACCACCATCATCCTCTTCCCACTCCTTCTCTATGGGCGGTATCCCTTGCTGCTCATGATGGGGGTGTTGGGTTGGGCGCTGTCAGGTACATGGCTGCCATCGAAGGGGCTCTTGTACTCATCTATGAGCTCACCCAGCAAGGTGGTGTCCACCTCCTCTTTTGTATGCGTGTGAACTGGGTCACCGCAGTCATGCATCCCTCGATTGTTTTTACCACAATATTGAAAAACATTGAATACCAGATTGTGTTATGTTATACTGCCTTGCTACAGTCAACTCTGTAATAACCCATACCCCTTGGGACAGGTCCAGAGGTATAGGTTTTGGGAGAGTATGGGTTGTGATGGAGGTTGGCCACTGACGAGACAAAGTTCATCAACCATCAGCAGGTGTATATACATTCATATCTAATAGCATTGCTGTAGAAATAACCTATTTAGGTTCGAAGTAGTTGGTCAATTTCATGTCCTTTATGGCTTGCATCTCAAGAACTCATGTCCTCTTTCTGACCAAGCCAAGTATTGACTCCAACTTGCGCATGAACAGATCATTAAATTCCCGGATGTACTTTTCCAAAACCAACGCTGCCTGGAGTGCTTCACTGTGTGTAGGACCCAGTTCAACAGCCTTCAAGTTGTCATGGTTGCTATCAACATCATCACTATTTCCAGCACCATTTGTTTCCTGCACCACTTTGGCATCCATCACAGCTTGATAGATATCTCCATCACAGGTTGACCAGCTTTCAACTTGACCTTGAGCTTGGCTTTCCGTTCTCGAATTTGATTGTGAAGGTTGGCTAAGCCTTTTTTAGAACTTTGATGGGTTTCATGAGAGAAGTTGGGTCCCAAGATGGCAACAAAGGCCCGAAACCAAGGCAGAAATAATGATTATATAAACAATATTTCCTAATGGAGTGTTGTACATGTATGGGTTATGACAACCAAAAATCAGTATGGGTTATTGGTTATGGGAGAGTTATGGGTTATCAATACGAAATCCCTGCAAACCAACTTGGGAAATTGAAAAATCTATGTGTTATCAAGGAGTATGGGTTAAATGGGGTATGGGTTATATCAGAGTCGACTGTACTTGTGTGTTCACTCAAATAATGTAGATGAATAAAAGTAATTCATTTCATGTATCTACACAAATCATCTAAATAAATCTGTTGATGAGAATGAGGGTGAGGGCGAAAAGAGCGAGGGAGATGGTGGGCAAGGATGGCGAGGGTGTGGGTGAGCGAGGATGCATGCAGGTAGGCTGTACCACGGGTATACCCCCAGGTATCACCGCCCATACCTGTACCCGTACCCGCCATGGGTCCACACCCGCAGCTGCGGGTACGGGTCCGCACGTGGGTATAGATTTTCGTACCCGTGGGTATGTACTGATTGTGACTGCGACAGCTCGCATACAAATGTGAACACGAACGCAAAAAGCGTTTGTATTCACTTCTGCAGGTGAACAGCCTGGGTCTGGGTGAGGATGAGGGAGACGGCGACAGCGCTCACCGTTCGCGCACACCAGTGTCGTTGTCATCGCGTGTGGAGAGGAGGTGGGTGACAAGTCATGACGACACATGAAGGCGAGGCATCGTCGTCGCGTGTGGGGGGATGGACGAGGTGGGTGAGGGCGAGACGAGGGCAAAGCGCTGTCGTCGTCGTCGCATGTGGAGGGGCAAGGTGAGGGCAAGGTGGTGTCGCCGTCAAGTGGGAGGGACAAGAGGTGGGTGACGACGATGCGAGGGCAAGCCGTCGTCATCATGTGTGGAGGGATGGGCAAGGACGGGGCGAGGACAAGGTGGGGTGACTTGGAGGCGAGGGCGAGGCGCTGTGGTCGTCGTTGCGTGTGGAGGGATGAGGCAATGGCGTGGTGCCGTCACCGTCGAGTGTGGAGGGACGAGATGTGGGTGACGGCGAGGCAAGGCGTCGTCGTTGCTGTGTGTGGAGGGACGGTGGTGGTGGATGAGGGCGAGGCGAGTGAGGAAGAGGTGAGGGTGACTCGTCGTTGTCCTGTGTGGAGGGACGGACGAGGTGGGTGAGGAAGTGGCAGGGACGAGGTGCTGGTGCCGCCGCACGTGGAGGGATGAGGTGGGCGAGGACATGACGAGGGTAAGGGCGAGGGCGAGGCGCTGGCTGTTAGTGTAGTCCACTACTACCGCGCCACAAGTCGTGACTCACCAAATCAGGTAGCACACCCGCGACACGGGTATGGGTGTCATACCCGTGCGGGTGACCCGTACCTGTGGTACAGCCTACATGCAGGTGAGGGCCAAAAGGGAGGATGAGAGCAGAGCGGACGGCAGCGGGGGACTCCAGACGAGGACGAGGGTGAGCGCGTGGGCGAAGTTCCGCATGGGCAGGAGGGGAGGGAGACAGAAGACGAGGATGGTGAGGGCGGACGAGGGAGGAGGGGCACAGTTGGCATTGGGCGCCGTGCCCGTGGGGTGGAAGGGGTGCGTGCGTTGGGCGTTGCGCCCGTGGGTCATTGGCTCACAATCGAATTTCTGGGGGAAAGGATGACTAGGATCGAGTCAGGGAGGAGGGACTCAGATGTGATGGTATGGGGACTTATCTTTTTTCATTCCCCGAGCCCCAGCATGCCAACAGTGAGGGCGGTCGAGGTTGAGTGTGAGCATGAGAGGACGACGGCCGATGGCGAGTACTTAGATCCTGTCGAGGGGCTGATCAGTGTCCATGTGCAAAAGCAAATATTTTGTTTATTCTTGTTTGCCAGTTTCGGGGGTCTTTGTTTTACGGTATTGCAGGTACTCGTGTCTCTTCTCCGGATTTTAGCCTATATAGGCACCGAGTGGTAACAAGCGACATGACACTCACAATCGAGAGAGGAAGGGAACAACTTGATAGCAGGATTGGAGGTGAAGGTGGAACATAGTATACAAGCTGAATGATCCGAACGGTCAATCAAGAATACAAAATGCGTAGTTATGTCATCTACTAAGGAAAAAATATACATAATGTGAGGCAAGATCTCTGGGCACAAGAACGTCAGTCCAGTACCACACGCTGCACCACGGGTATACCCCCAGGTATCACTGCCCATACCCGTACTCGTACCCGCAGGTACGTATGAGTGCAATCGCGACAGTTCGCGTACGAATGCGAACGCGAACGTCATATGGTGTTACGTTGTCATCGGCATGGTGGCATTGGGTCGATGTGGTCTGTACATTGGGCGGGGCATACATGTTGGGATGATGACAACGAGGTCGTGGTTGTGGCCCAGGTGGTGCATGTGTCGGGTGTCAGTAGGTCCGGGGGTTGTCGTTGGTGCCGTCCTGATCCCCAGGAAGTCACAGTCCCCAGGAGGGGTCCGCGGCGGATCTCAAAGGCGGGGGCAGAAGCATAGTTGGCTGGATGAGTGTTGCATCTCAGTATCCGTGCGTTCCGACCACATATATACACGTAGACTTACGGATGCCACCAAGTCCGGGGTCCTGCTTGATGAGCTCGAGCAGGTGGAAGAGGGAAATGAAGGGGTGGTAGGAGGTTTCAATCAACAGGAACTGGAGAGGGTCACTGTTGAAAGTGATGTGGTTGAGTGAGTCGATGACCGAGTGGGGGATAGTGCGACCAGCGACTAAACGACAGGAATGGTCAGGCCCAACTCTCAAGGTGGCATCCAGCTATGACCGAAGTACAGTTGCCAATACCGCCAGGCTCTTTAGAGCCAAAGAGGGTATTCTCATGGTAGTTAGCGAAGCCGTGAGCTTGTTCCACGAGACTGGGAGGAAGACGGTGTGCATAGGGCTGGTTGTAGATCAGCTGAGTGTTGACGTAGTCGAAAATGTTCCAGGCGTTCTCCAAAGTCGTGGGGTGGCCGAACACGTAGTCATGAACAGCACCGAAGAGGGGGTTGCACAGCCTTGAACTCGGAGGAAGTGTATACATTCGAGACGTGCTCCTCGAAAGCCTGTCAAAACGTGGCAACGGATCAGTCCACAAGCCCTAACCTTGAGACAAGAACATGGTGGAACGTACCTTGCATCAGTCCAGGCTCGAGGGAGCGGTCATTCCCAGGTTCAATGGTTTCAATAGGGATGTATTGGTATCCACCGAGAGGAGCGGTGACCAGTGACCGTTGATTCATTAGCAAGAGTGATCTTGTTCTTTGGGTTGGCGGGGTAAAGACCCTGGAGAAGGCCCGGGGCGATGGCGGAGTCGAAGATCAGTGAGTCAGGCTTCAACTTGAAGTGTTTGACATATGTCGTTATATGTACTAGCGCATGGCTCGAGTCAACTTGAATGACTCGTCCAACTGTATATGTAATAATTTCATTTTTATATTGCCTATTTTGCATGATTCGTCCTGACTTGTGTGTCGTTGGTGCAGCACGTGTGTTCAACACCAAACATGATAGACTACTAGTACTACATTCCGCATCCAATATATCCATCTTACTACGAGCAGCTTAGCGTTGTCACAGTATCATAGGGCACGGTGATTACCTTATCAGGCCCGCAACAGTGGGGTTTGACATTCTTGGTGTGCGAGAGTCAACAACTTACTCGTTAGAATCACTCCGAGTCATAATCATTAAGCCGTGTCAAAGTTGCTACTTCTGTGCAAAAGCTACCTACAGGAACAGTGGAAGAGTGTGTGAACATTATGTAATGTAAAGCCCACCTACAAGTTTGAGCTCCGAACGTTATCACGAACATTTAGCGAGAGAAAGAGTGTGTGAATATTATGTAATGTAAATTACACCTGTAGGTTTGTACTCCGATCAAACCAGAGGAATAGACAGCAAGTAGCATATGCTAATCGGACAACCATGCTGCGGGGTTTCTGGGATGTACTTACATCAATTTAAGGCCATCAAATATACAATCTACTATGATATTATACTATGTATCACCCTTTGATTCATCGGAGCTCAACCCGGGGGTGATTTATATACATTATGTAAGGTTCACACGCTCTTCCTCAAGATTGCTGAGTTCACATAGGTAACTTAGGCACAAAATCTGTGACTTTGAGCACCCTTATTCTCCGGCCCACTGATACTATGCATCTAAAGAGACCGCTAACGTATGACAGGCTCCCCAAGGGTAGCTATCCCTATTTTAGATTGATTATTCTGTTTTTTCTACTCAATGGCAGTGAGTATCTCAAGCGATAATGTAACATGCTCGTTTGTAGATAAGCTGAAGGTATTGGGCTGCCCATTTCAAGCATATCACTTTTCAGAACCCATTGAAACGATCACGCAAACCATATAGGATGCCCACCCTCAGCATCGCTGGAGCCATTCTCTTGTTTGGCGCAACAGAGGGCCTGCCTTGGACAGTCGCCGCATGGCAAACCCTCACAGGTATTCCTGGTGTCCCATGGTTTATGACGGTGGATGCAGCAGAAGACGCGCTGGCTCCCAACTGGAACACATGGAATACCTGGAAAGCGTGGGCGGTAAAAGCCTTCGCGGAATCCCTCTGGAATTGCGGAAATCTGGATGCACAACTGAAAATGTTGAAGAGCCGAGACGGTGAAAATCAACAGGCTGGACGTGTCGTGTGGCGGGAATTCATTGACTCGAATTGGACGTGGGTATGGAAAATGCCCAAGGTCATCGACCAGGTATTCAAGGACAGTGGGTGCACGCCATATGATGCAATGGCGGAGTTAGATGTAAAACAGGTGCATACCTACTTCATTACTACATGCAAAACTCAATGCCCCTAGCTTCCACACGCTGATGACTTCATGCTGAACGCAAAGGTACTGGGTCCAGTCGCGGCCCGACTGTTTGGCAAGCATGCCTTTTTGAAAATGTCGCAAACAGTTAAACCTGAGGTTCGTCGTCTCCTCAAAGTCGTGATCATCAATACCTGGAATTGGTAGCACCGGAACTTGAGCCTGGAACTGAAGAAGCTGGAAGCTGGGAGAGCCGAGATCGTCACCCTGTGGTCAGGTAAGTGGGACACTGTCTACAATGTACAGCATTGATCGTATTTTCTCAGAGCTGTCAAAACCTGGTGCAAGTCCTACCGTGTTGCAGCTAAAAAAATATATCGCTTTGGTTCAACGCGTAATGCGTATTATGACATTCTACAAGGACAACGTGTCGGTACAGGAATTCGAGGACAAGAAACGAGAGCTGGAGGCAATCTTGGCATCTGCGTGGCTAGATGACACGCAGCAGGCATCAATTGAAAGTAAGGCGTGAACCCTAAATCACGCTATTGGGGACTTCACCAACTGTCTACAGAGCTACCTAAAGTCATATGTGACTCGTTGGACAAACTCGTGAAGGAATCCCAAGTGCGTGACATCGAACACACACTCTTGGGTACGCTGGAAATGATGTCTCCCAGCAATGGTGAGGACTCAGTGGAGATTCCTGAAGGGGGGCAGTCGACCTCTCGAACTGGCGTGAAGGTGTAGAAGACCTCCGCCATCTGTCAGAGCACGAACTGTGGCAGCAGCTGGGATTCAAGGACAAAAAGTTGCTGTTCCTTCAGGAATGGACCGACCTGGAAGCTGGAATCGATCCATGGAGTGACGATGGGGAGAAGTGGCTTGCTACGCAAGTCCGCCACCGCAAACCGCTCGTCCCCCGCTGGCATCAACTCGTCGGGATTTTATGCATGCTACAATGCGCGTTCGATGGGCAGCCGATCTTGGTGATGGACGGTGTTGGCATTGGCAAAACTCTCCAGGCCATCGGATTTATCGCCTGTCTGGCGTATTACAGGTCGTACTGCAACTCTCATGCACGCTTTCCCGGTCACTTCAGTGAGTCATATCCTTATGTTCTGTCTGTCCAAGACAATTCTCTCTTCACGGAATGCTAACTACATTCTAGGCAACAAAATTTGGCAAGGCACAGCGGGAAATATTCCGGATTTTCCAGTAATTATCATTTGCCCAGTTAATTTACAGGATCAGTGGGTTAGAGAAATGCACCGGTTCCTTTCTAAGGGCACATTCGATATATTCCCATACGTTGGAAAACTGGTTACACGTGGTGGATGGTGGAAGGCTGGGTACCCTCAGTCCCACCAGTCCACTCACCGCCGAATCATTCTGGCGACACACCCGGTAAGTTTCAGAATCCTTTACCTGCATATTCTAACTTGCGTTTGTCTAGGCTGTTCAAGATGACGGTGTCGTGGTATTTGACGAAGGAGATACTCCTGGGAGCGTCAAGAACAATGCGACCCATGCACTGTATCTCAATCAAACCCTGTTCGGATACAGGTACTCGGTATGCCTCGTCGACGAAGCCCACCAGGCACGTAAACATAAGAAACTCCACATGGCCCTTCGGGAGCTAGGATCGCGGTCAAGCATGATGGTTGCATTGACGGCCACACCAGTCACTACAAAGCCCCAGGTATGTATCTGCACCTTGTATATTGAACCTCTCGAACTTCTAACAACTATTAACAGGACTTATGGATTATGGGACAACTCATTGGCATCAGCACATTCTTTAATGATGACCAGTGGCTTAAAATGAAATGTGAGCTCGAGGGGGGGATGCACCGAGACCGAAGCAAGCAGTGCGACACCCGGTCAACAAGGGAGCATGTTGCGGTCTGTGTTGGTAGGGTGCGAATCCAATCCGGATGCACCGAACCTGGAGTACTTGGGAGTTATGACTTGGTGGATGGTAACCATGCGCAAACACTTTGCCCTTCACGTCATTCGGCGTACGGTCGACTCGGTCAACAACCAAGGCAATAAAATTTTCAGTCTGAAGCCGTTCAGCGAACACTTCTTACTCGTCAAAATGTACTCTTGGGAGACCGCGAACTTGCATCAAATCACCCAAAACATCATGAGCGACAACCCATTCGCCACCCTGCTCGGCACTGCAAAAGTGTGTTTTTATTCCTGTGATTGTTTACAGCAATCGACCACGACGGACACCAGCACAGCAGCCTCATCACATGATGACCTACGTGCGTCCATCCGTCCATGATGCAGGATGGACGGAGTCTGCCTTATAACCGCGCATTTAATTATATACTGATTGTGTTTCAGAATTTTTACACAGAATTCTGGCAATCCATGCTGTATCCAGTAGCAATGGAGGAAGGACGTACGCAATGGGTAAAGCCGGCGTCAAAGGAAGCATGGCTCCAAGGCCGCCACACCGTTAAGATGGAGGTGTTGGCCGACATCGTCACTTATCACCTCAGGTAAGACGGTGTGCCTCCGTTAACAATGCAGGACGATGGCCAACATGTCTCCCCGGTAAACAATGCAAGCCCAGACTCTGATAGGTATGCCGAATGTGACAGGATCGTCATATATTCTGCATTCCCAAGTGCTAATCCAGTCATCAAGGACGTAAGTCATCAACCATTCGCAACTGTTCATAGCTGAAATTTTGCTGACTTAGGTCCTCGATCTGTATGGAATCAAATGCATTGAACTGCATGGCACAATTGCTGTCAGGAACCAGCAATTCGCACCCAACACCTTTCGTAAATCTACTCGCGGGACCGGTTCCCACATTCTAATTTTGTCAAATGTCGGTATGGTCGGATTGAATTTGGCTTGTGCGAACATCATGATCATGGTGGTAAGTTGTATTTGTGCTTCCCCCACCCATGCATTCTCTTATCGATTTTCAGGATTCCACCTGGTTGGCGCTCGACGACGAACAATTGCGTGGTCAAGTTTACCGTTTCCCGCAGCCAAAACTGGTCGGCATCTATCGATTGATTGCGGCTCACACTCCGTATGTATTCCTCAACAATTTAGCTTTCGCAAAAGAACACATTCATGATGTGTTCATCAACTACCAGGCCAATGAGGATTTCTGGGTGTCTTTTTTCAACCAGATAGCCTGCAATTACACTAACTATCCCTAGGCAATATGTTTTCCCGCGACAAACCTGACATGCTGTCTGTGGACAACGACGAATCAGACGAGGACCCTGGCCGAAAGGACGAGGGAAAGAAGGTGACCGGATCTAAGCGCAAGGCTGTGAAGTCACCGCCACAATCCCCTTCCAAAACCGGCCCACCCAAAAAGACAAAGAAGGTCTGAAAAGCCTCGTCGAACAAGGCCATCGAAGACATCGCCTGTAACACCAAGGGGGAAGGGAAAACCTCCAGTGGCGACATGAATGTCGACCCTGAACCATCCACCATTGTTGCAGGTACAAACAAACATCAGGGTAAACCGAGACCAAAACCGAGGGTCGTGGCTCCCACACCCACACCCGCATCCACACCTCCCGTTCCTGTCGCGTCAATGCCTGCACTCGCGCCTGCTGTTCCCACTACGACTATGCATGCCCAGCCTCTCCCTCCTCCCTCCAGTTCTACAACTGCCACCCCTATTCCTGCTACGATCGTCCCTGATGTGGCGTCTATGCCCAGCCCTCCCCGCCCCCAGGACCCCATTATGGTAGCTGCGGCACTTGATCCACATTACTGGAAGGATCCTTATGAAATCAAGGCCGAATTCACCCCCACACTTGACAACAAGCCTTCTCTCTTGCCTCTGTTTTCATCGAGAAGCCCCACCCCTGAGCCTAATCCAGAATTGGTGCCGCCTCCTGCCAGGAAAGCCTTGCGCAAGAGTGGCAATAACAACAATTTCGACAATTCGCTCGAGTTTGGTCCTGGTCATCCGACGACCTTTAGTGCTGGGATTCATGGTGCTCGTGGTGCTTGAAATGTTCACAAAGCTTGCCGAGGGTAGTCATTTATCTCCTTACGCATGTACCCAGCTGTAGCCTCCATCATTGCCCGCCTATTTCATGTCTGTGAGTGAATGCTATTTTTGATTTGCTGAAAATGCCATCACAGACGATCAAGTCATCAGGAAAAAGTGCTTTGTAGCACATATAGTACTGTAGACTCCATAGACTTCCCCCTACTTTATTGCCCTATATAGCAACTTCGACTAGTCTATATAGTGGAACTGTAGCATGCTGTGATATTGTCTACAGACACTATATCGAACAATATAGTATCTTATAGTGGGTGTAATATGTGTAGCACACCATAGCGCACCAAACTGCTCAACATCGATGCAAACAGGACGCAGCTGTGCGAACGTGTGGGCGCAAATGGGTCAGAAGTCGCTAGTGGGTGGGTACATGAGCAGGTGGGGAGCGAACTGGCGGCAGTGGACACGAAAGGCCAGGTGGGCGTGGACGGGCCACGATTGTATGAATCTAGGGCCACTCCATCCGCCCACTGTACACCATTACTCTAATGCTCCTTGTCCACGGGTGGGTCGTACACTGCAATGCCATCGTCTATTAACCAACAGTAATCCATGCAAGATGCAAGCACTTACAAATCTTCCAGTTGCCAATGACAGTCCATTTGAAGCGCTTGATGTAGATGCTGATAGTGAACAAGGACGAGAACAGGATCAAACCGAGTCACTTGCGTTCATCGTGCTCGGGTTCGGCAGCCCAGTTCAGGAACATGATAATGTCATTGGTCAGCTATGATGTTGTGGTGGGGGTGCCTGCAAAACTCTTATATCAGGCCAGTGAACTTCCTCCACTACATGCCCGCTTACCATTCTCGTATTCTACAAGGCCATCAAACAATACTCAGGCCATAGAAATGGCACCGCCAGGGAAATAAGGGTTGTAGTTCATGCCATCGTGGATGTCGACACCAGCAGGAGGGTCCACGTAACTGGTCAAGAGAGAAAAGACATAGCCCTAGAACAACAGATCAAACACGCGCAGCAAACGCGACCAGACAACATACCGCGCCACCATGACAGGCCATGGTGATTAAGCTGAGGTCGGGAGGAAGGGCATCAGCATTACTGGCACGAGCAGCCTCCTACTTCTTATCAAGTCTACATTGTTTGTTGTAAACCTATTGGTTACTGACTACGAATCCACTGACAGTCAATTTGTTTGTGGCACAATCAAGGGAAGGGCTACAGAAACCACTAGTACTGGATATTCAGTGATGGATGCTGGTATTACACCCAGGTTTGGTGGCTTTGACCTTGATTGCAACAAGGATGGCAATGTTACAATTTTTCTCCCCTTCTCTAACCTCTTCCTTTGTACCTTCTCTCATTGTACTCATGTCTTCCTTGGGATGTGTCACTATGACTATGTCTCACTCCTCCTGTTGTCCATCCTTTCCATTCTTGTCTCCTTGTTCTATGACCCCTGTTTCACACCATTCCACTTTACTACCGGAAGGGACCTCAATCTATCTTTGCTATCTTATTGTCACGAACACTATCACCACCATTGGCTCTCTTTATGCCAGTTACATAGTTCCTCTTTACTCATTGTACTCTAGGATTCTGTCTTGTTCTATGATGATGTAT
>JBBPRK010000423.1:0-23468 GCA_038093075.1 Boletus patriciae | reverse complement strand
CAGAGATATGGTTGGAGAAATTATTTAATTTCTCCACAACCAGTGGATGGAAAAATAGGGGAAAATAGTGAGAGGTACTTCATACTAGGCACTATCTAGCCTTATATTATGGAGTGATTTGGACTGCAGGAAAGGGGCGAAATCTCAAATCTCGGGTCAAGTGTATACAAGTACTATACAAGTACTAATACAAGAACTCATGATCCATGCATCAAACTGGTTTGGTGCAGGTCAACACCCAAGATCTTGTGCACACTGACTCCTCAATCACCACTATGGAAGCTGCTCTAGCAGAATTTCATGCTAAAAAGGAGAGCATCTTTACTCTTGTGGTGCCAAAGGGCTGATAAATCACTTCAGGATCCCTAAGTTGGAAGTTATACAGAGCTTTGGGCAGCAAACAAAAGCAAATGGCACATTCATCCAGTATACTACTGACATGATGGAACACTTACTGATTACACATTGTAACATAATATTTCAGCACGCAAACTGCCAAGCTTGTACATATGTGGTCCAGGTTGTGAACATCCTTAATTGTGAGGAGAGCCTATGTCTTTTTGACCTCTATATCATTTTGCAGCTGTTGGAACACTCTGCCTTGGACATGGTGGTCAATATTGGGCACAAGGCAGTGACAACCATTGACCCTACCCTGAAGTTCATTCACCCAATAAGGAGTCTGCATTCCATGGCCCACACCCATTCTGCAACCATTTCAAGGATTCAAACAGCATAGTCTTGACATATGGAGATATCACCCTACATGTTACTGTCCAGCCCGACCATAGTGTACTATCTGTTATACTTGGCCTAGGTAAGGATGAGCATAGACTTGATTGAATCAGAGATTTGTCCTAAGGGTCTTCCTAAGGAGTTTGAGTGTCAAGATGAACACTAGAGGTTCAAGGTTTCAAAGAAGTGTCCACTCAATAGTAGGACAATGACTAAGAGAAATCCAGAGACAAAGGATAATGACTGTTACAGCTCATTATGCCTAACATCATTTAACGGACTTAGTCATTTTTCTTTTCTTTCTTATCTTATCAGATTAACATATAACCTGTCACTCGCTTAACCTCACATGTACTAAGCTCGCCCTTAGAGATCCAGTGTCTATGCCACTCAGATCTTCAGGTACTGCCCCCATTCATTCCCCTGGATCTTGTACCTCGCCATTGCTCAGACTAGTACTTTCTCCAAGCACAACACTTTTGGTCTTCGGACACTGCCTTTCTATTGTACTATATAAACCCGGACTTTGTAGCACTAGTACTTTAGTTCGAATATCTCGTTGTGTTCTCGTCTTGTCCTCTCATCATCACATCACTGTCTTTATACCCATGCCCTCTAAATTCCACTTGTCCTCTCAACTCCCTCACTCAACCTTCCTGTCTGTTCCCCCTAAGTCGACCTCGGACTTAGAGCTCCAAAATAGAACTATACTCAACGTCGTCCCCGGTCGTAGACCACCACTCAGTAGTCATTCCGAGTCTACCCGACTTGTCCCTGAGCACGTTGAGTACCAACCTCCCCTATCATCCCCGAACCCTCGGAGTTCCCTCGGACTGACTCGGTGTCACCTCATCAGCGCATCAGCCCTTCATCCCCCTCTGATAGATTCTGAATGACTACATAAATTCAGGACAACTAGACTTGGAACTCAGGCACAGCACACAAGCTGAAGCCGAAGTCCCACTGTGACAAAGCCCTGCTCTCGAAGTTCTGGAAGCTGGCAACTTCTCCTCTCGCTCTCTCCCTTCCCCCTTCAGGGATTTCCTTCCCGCTCTCTGCATTAGGCTGAGTAGTAGTAGGAGGAGAATCACATCTCTAACAGTCCCTTCAAAGGCTAGAGTCCGGCGGTGGTGATGGCAATGTTGAGTACTTTTAGGAATTTTGATCTTGTGAGAGGTGTGAACCCAACTTTTGCGTGGTATGCAAAGAGGGGCGCTGCGATTGGCAGATTGTTCACACAGAAGTGATGGTTGAGGGCCTCTTCAGGATCATGTGGGCCATCCTGCTTTGCCCAATTAACCTCCTCTCTGATGGGGGATTTCTTTGTCCAGGGTAGATGGAAACATATCATTTGTAATCCATTTCAGTCTTGCTGCATGGAGAGGCCAGCACGCATGATGTGCCTCACTGGGTGGAAGGCTTTGAGGTTGGGCACAATAAACCTGCTGGTGCGTGCTGCTGCAAAAAAAGTTGTGGTGAGGCATGTGAACACTGCTGCATGCAACAGAGAGGTGAGGTCTAGGTGTTCCTGTATGGTGGCAATAGTTGCTAGGGTATGGGATTCTCTCATAGGGTGTTTCAATATAGGTGGGGCCAAGTTTTGTGCGGCTTTGTACAGGAGTTCCGCTTCCCTTTCATTGATGCTCCAGCTGAGACCATGCACCTTGTGCCATGCTTGCACTGTGCTGACGTAGTTTACTACAGTGAATGGTGCATACGCACCAGCTAGACTGGCAATAAATGCTGACATGAGGTCAGCTGCCACTGGTGCATGTTCCTCCTCAGGAATGGACTTGAAATTGCAAAAGGTGTGGAAAGCAAGTAAACCAGACCCTTCGTGGATTCCACCCAGGCGTGCGGCAGAACATTGAGGAGCTGTTGTGTGTCCTCTCATTGCAGTGGGGGCTGTAAAACATGAGTGTGGACTGGGCGCCACATGAGGAGCTGATCTTTGGCTGCAGAGTGGGGCTGTGATGCAGTACTGTTCGCATGATGAGAGGGTGGAAGACAAGGAGGGGGAGGGTGGTTTTTCGGCTGGGGAGGTTTGCAGCACCTTTGCCAATAGCATAGGTCATGGGGGTTTGGGAATGCCATGGCCATGTGTCGTGGACGAATGACCCAGGTGTGACATGGGTGGGTTTGAGGAGGAAGGGGGCTAGGTCATCGGGGCTGCAGATGGGGGGGAGGAGAAGGGAGCAGGGGGGGAAAAGGCTGTGTGAAAGAGGGTTGGTGGGGTTGCCCCGGCTGGGGACATACTGCATACATAAACAGCCCTACAACGTGTATAATAAAAATACACAAACTGATCATGCTATATAATCACTAGGAGTGTTGCCACCTATTGGCATAATTTATCATATGCCTATGTCTATCAGGCAGTTAGACATTGTCTATTGCACCATAATTCAATATATACCCATGTCTATCAGGCAGCCAGAGATCATCTATCCCTTTATAATTTTACACATGCCTGTATCTATCAGACAGTCAGTAATTATCTTGCCCATCATAATTTGACACATGCTCATTTATATCAGACAGTGGGTGATTGCCTACTCCACCACAATTCAATATATGTCCATGTCCATCAGACAGTTAGTAATTGTCCATTCCATCACAATTTGACACATGCCCATGTATATCAAACAGTTAGAGATTGTCTATTCCACCACAATTTGGCATATGACATCACTAGCCTGAGATCAGAATTATTGGACCTTGCCTGTATTTATTACAGACAGATTCAAAGTATTGCACAGAACAGTAGAAAGCAATGATAGTGACAAATTGTATCAATGGACTAGGCTAGTGACTAAGCAGGACATATAACAACAAATTCAAACAAGACCTAATCCACTACTTGAAAGTCTCCTGAGAAGCTGTAGTATTGAATGTGGCAGTGCCTGACTGAGCATTACTTGCAAGCATGCTTATGCTGGATAGTTGCTAGGGCACTATTCCTGGAAGGTAGGTGAGTGGTTTTCATAGCGCTCAGGAAAACCTGCCTGTTAAAGGATTAATATGTACAGTCCTCATGCACATCTCCAATCAAACACTTACCTGTTCCACCATTGGAGGAGTCATTTGACTTCCTCCCTCTTGTCCAGGTCATCAAGCAACTCTAAGACACTGTTGTAGAAACATTCCAAGTCCATAGATAGATCTGTATGTGAAAACACTTGTGCCAACATCAATGTGGGATGTGCCTAATGAAGTATCAGCCTCATGCATAGCAAGACAACATTCATAAGACTCACTTGCATGGCCACATACACAATTGAAGCTTTGCATCCAACCTTTAGATTCCAAGGCCATCACTATATTGTGGGGTTGTTACTCAGCTACCAGAGACACAATTCCGCCCATTCCCCACTCCCTCTTCCCATCAAATGGAGCTGCATGTCAAAGCTCGGATTAATCCACAGTTTGTGAATGATGCCTGTAAACACTACAATCAGAAGTTTTGGAAAACCTTTGACCATGTGGTGGTAAATGATGCCAGCCATTTGATCTGCATGTGATACTGGTGTCCATTGACCTTCAAAATTGTTCCACAATTGTGGAGCCCCTCCTGTGGGGTGAGGGGGGGGGGGGGGGAGTTGATTGTACCTCTCACAGATCTGGAAAGGATTTATCAAGATGTATGGATCATCACTGACACCTGCAGCAACCTGCAAAATGACCATCATCACAACATCAGAAAGTTTGGATTGGTTGCAGAGGTTGATATGTAGCTTGACTGGGGAGGTCACCTTCCTTGACATGAATTACTCACTGGTGGGCCCCTCTTCTCATTTGTTGCTGGATGAAGCCTGCTCAACTACACACTCTTTAGATTTGCACTCCCTACTTCCTTTTCAAATTATATTTGCCTGATCAACCCTTTTCCACACCAACAGATCAATGCCCAGAGGAAAACAATGACAATGTCAAAATTGGTGACAGCACCAAGGTAATATCTGGCCCTCATAATGGATTTGTCAGGACAGTTGAGCTTATTTCTTCAAGTATGATTTCTATATGGACAGTTCTTCCCATGTCTCCCTACATCACTGTCCCCACCTCACTGGTGATCTTCCAGCTGCCTTCAAATGCCCTCAGGTATTCAGCTGAGAAGTATTACAATATCAGGTCTGGAGACGCTGTCAAGGTAGTACAAGGGCCCTGGATAGGCAGAAGAGGGATCATCAGGGAAATTGACCTTCAGAAAAACATATTGGAGGTGAATGGGTGGGGCAACTCTGTATGTATCAGGCCCCTCTTCCCCTCACCTACTAACTGTTTACCAGGAATGTGTTTTCATGCCAATCACAAACGTTGCACATGAATCTGTGATGTCTGAGGTTGATGAAGCCCAACAATATGTGGGAAAAAAGGTTCTTATTCTCAAAGGTCACTAGAAGGGTTGGCAGGGAACACTCAGAAGTATATTGAGAGAGATGTGTGAGGTCGCTCCAGGCAGTGGGCCTGTTTCCATTTTCAAGAAAAACAACAACATTGTCAAGTAAGTGTCTGTTCACATGTTAAAGCTTCCTAGTACTAAGTTATCCAGGGATTGTAAGAACACACTGGGCAGATTGTGTCTACCACATGCCATCCTCCTAGCAGTGGTGTCTGCCTTTAGAAGAGCCAACATTCTAGAGAAACCAAACACTAGGCAAAAAACACCTCTCCCAACCCCAAACACTTTGTTAGATCCTCTAGATTTGTCAACCAACACCTGGACAGTGGTGGCTGAAGACACCCAGCACAGTTCACCACTTACAAGTAAGTTAATTCACCCTTCCTTTTTTATAAGTTATGATTAACAATATGTAGAATTTGACTTTATTTTACACCCAGAGCTGAAAGAGAACCTCAAGATGTATCGCACAGTCTTCAAGATCAGCATTGGTTGGCACACTGGCTATGAAGGTCATCATTGCATAACCATTGTTCCTGACCCTTTGCAATCAACATCAGGCATAAATGTATCATTCTTCCATCTCACTGTCTCCCTCACTGTGAAGACAAAGGGGGCTAGAACTCTCCAGGAGAATATCCACAAAACATTCCTCACCCCTTTCACCCCATTCAAGAAGGGCACACTTTGCATGGTCACCAAGGAAGCTGAAGATGGGGGGGATGGGGAGTTTGTTGGCATGATACTGAGTGTGGCTGTTTCATCAGAGAAGAACTGATGTGTCTTGGTGGCCTGAGTTGACAGTTCCACAGCAAAAGAAGCAGAGCTGGCTCAAGATTGAGTGATTGAAGTTGAAGTAGTACTCTGATTCTCTCCATAGCTGTGTTGTATATTTTTGTGTGTGGAATAGATTGATCAAGTAGGCTAACAGTTTGAATTATGTACTCTCTGATCTGCTCTTCCCAGACCTCAAAATGTCCTGTGATTGGTACATCAGAACCAGACAGTGTTGACAATATTTTGATTTGAAATACATATGTACTCCCACTCAGTATATGATCTAATCGCACTCTTATAATACATGGTGCTCCTGTAGTTTCCAAAGTCAGATCATGCTGGGGTTGAATTTGTGGTGTGCTGAGTTTGAAGTTGGCTGTCCCTACTTAGGATCAGCATTTTCTCACACCACCCTTGCCACTCCCCACATCATCAACCTGCATATAGAGTACCAAATAGAGTACCTCAGTACTGTGGTTAACAGAAGGGATCATAGATTAGTGTGAAGCTTCATAAAAAAGACAATATGTTTCTATCACTATGGCTGCACAACACTGTTGTCAAGGGATGGAAATGAGCACATTGAAAAACCCATTTGACACTGGTACATCTCCCAGTACCTTTTTGCCATATGATCATTAACATCATATCCAGGTAGAACAATAGGGGACCAGGTTATAATGTTGTGATTATAGGTCTGTACCACATTCTATTGCTCTCATGGTGTCGTTTGACAACCCAGAATCTTCCCAACACCAAAACTTACCTGGCTTTGTCCAATGTAATGTGCACGCTCACAGCAATCTCCCAAACCATACGTACATATATCTGATCATGGGCAGCTGCTGGAATCCTTATTGGTCAAGCAACAGGCTGGGGGATTCACAAGGCAGAATATGCAGACAATCAATACTGTTCTGAATTGAGCCCCATTGGTTAAGGATCACCATGCAAGCCTTGAGGCCCAGGCAGATGTCAATTCACTGCAGCCACTATACTAACCATACCAACCATATCTGTGCTTCCATAGGTTTGGTCCCCTGATAACAACATGACTGGCCCCCTTCCACTCACCAAAGCAGAGATGAACAATACCACTGCTCCCTTGACCACCTCTCCTCAGGTACCTAATAACAGCATGACTGCCGAACCACAGATGAACGATACCACTAACCCCTCGACCATCTCTTCTCAAGTACCTGCTCCATCCACCAATCCACAGATGGATGATATCACTACTCCCTCCATCATCTGCTCTCCTCAAGCATGGACTCTCTTCTACAATGACTTCATGAGTGCCCTCCTTATTGCTTTGTTTTACCCTATTGAACAATCCCATAGAACAAAGGAATCATTGTACGTAACAGCTGTATGCTGACTGTCATCTTATGGTGGACTTCAAAATTTGTATGATGGTCATTTGTGTACATGCAGCAGTTGGTCCTTGAGCCCTATATCTGGTTTGTTTCCAGGATCAATTCCCACTTTACTGGCTAAATATGTTTCAGTGCCATTTCACCTGCAAAGATGTTCCCCAATTCAAACTGTGCCTTCTGTGGACAGAAATTCAATGCTATTCACCCCTCCTGCCTTTTTCTTAGAAGAGGAGGAAATAGCTGTTGAAAATTTAGCCCTTCAACCATACTCAACTGGGCCCAGTACTGCAACAACCCTCAAATCCTCACACCAGGCCAACTTGACCATTTGTGCACTTCCATTACAAATGTTCCCAATATAGTCCCCCATCTCCATTGTTCCCACACCTCTCGATCATCATATTGTAATGACCCCAAAAACTCCCATGCCAGGCCACCTGCCCTTGAGCACTCCCATTCCCAATACAGTGCCCACCTCTGTCACCTCCAAACCATCTCCCAAGCCCCTCAATGTCCCTAATGTGATGCCCACATCTGTCATCTCCAAACTTTGGCCTGGTCAAGAGGAATACAACACCATGGATCTTGATCTTAACCCACCTCCCCCACCTTCCCACTTGACATCATTGAAGCTACATCCTCCCACTGGTCAGCCATTGCAGATCCCTGATTCTTTTGAAGGCATTAATGGTGTTCATGCCATGTCAGGGTTGTCAGGTCAGAGCCTGGCAGAGGCACTAAGTGAGATTTTGTTCACTTATATTTAATCTCTGAATCTCTGATAAGGTGTTTTTCTTATGTTTTGCAGCTAGTTACACCCAGTCTGATTTTTCAACCACTGAGGTGGGGACCTTATTATAGCTATATATTGTAGTACTGATATATCTATGGTATATACTTATTCCATTGGTAAACTTGGCTGGTTTTCCTTCCACTGAGTAATTACATATTCAATAGGTTATGAGTCCTGGCTCAGTGAGCCTTGGAAACTAGAATCACTCATCAATGACTTGAAAAATGCCCTACTATGTAGTGATGGCATATACCTATGCTACAGTGCTAGTAATCATGAAATTGAACCAAAGGCCTATGGACATCTACAATCGACTATATTCCACTTGATGGTAATTGCAAATAAACAAGCAACTCAAAATGGATGAGATACTATGAGAGAATTGATAAAGTAGCCTGCAGCCATAGGACTAGGTACAAAGACCATATAGTACATCACCATTAGACTAACAATAAAAGCATGCTCAGTCCTATTAACCTCCAATCACAACTCCAGTTAAGTCCACCATGTTGGTTATATCAAGGGAATACCTAGGGTCCATTAACCCCCAAAGGTTTATACATATTCTCATTCTATATATTTTCCACAGTATGTCAATTCATATGGTTCCTATGGTGTAATTTTTGCAAAACTAAATGTAACATGGTCTTAACCTTTCACTACTAGATTGAATATTGTGAGTGTGGCAATGTGGCTGTCTTGGGAAGGCCACCATGTGTCATTTCCCAATGTCACATGGCCTGTGTGTGTCATGCAGTATGGCCATCCTGGACTTCAAGGCCCTGAGGTTTCCCCAAGAGGTTCTGTGCTGCTCAACTTTCCCCCCTGCAATCAGACTTTGTGTTGCACTTCAACAGATCTTCAACCCCACTGTTGCTCAATATGACACTAATTCTTTCTTTGACTTGAATATTGTCAGTGGCCTCACATGCAGGATTATGAGCAACAGGAGCACTGCTATGGTGATGAGAATGAGCAAATAATCCACACATTTACCATTCCTTGGAAAATGTATAGAACACTATTTATATACACATGGAAATAGTGTTTCCTACAAAACTCATACTTTGTAAAAAGCAGCATTGGCAATATCATATGTATCTGTATATATTGACCCCACATCAATATATAAACAGTACCCCACACATTTCCCATGGTATAGAAAATATGCAAAATACTCTTTCAATATACATATTGTACATATATGTTAACTGATATACAGTGTTTTACACAGCTCCCATATCTTGGAAAACATGCAAAACACTGTTTTGATGCATATGTCAACAAATACAAAGTGTTTTGCACATTTATATATATTGACATATACATGAAAATATGTATAAAAATGTTTTGCTAGAAAATGTGCCAAACACTGTTTCAATATATATGTTGACTGATACATAGTGTTTCACATATTTGTACATATTAACACATACATTAATATACAAATAGTATTTTACACATTTCCCATACCTTGGAAAATATGTGAAACACTGTTTGAATCAAATGACAACAACTTTTGGTTTGCAGGAAATGGGCCAGAGATTTTTGTCCACTGTGGTTTGGGTTATCAGATGGGGGATGACAAGGTATAGTGCTTCATATCATGATGGCTTCAGAAGAACATCCATCATAACCAAGGAAGCAAAATAGTTCAGGGTCAGGATATAATGGACAAGTATGTGAGAGGCAAGCATGGGATGGACAATGAGGGGTAACAGTCAAGCTGAGACTATGGTGGATTGACTGAGGAATATTGAGCTGATGTATGACATCAGATTAGATCCAACACCTTTAAATATGCTAGTCTAATGTGGGAGAACCCTGTTGAAAAAGTCCTGAATGGCTTTGCAGCTTACATCCTGAATGCAAGAGGTTACTGGAATCTTGAGGGTGCTCCACAGCTGCATAGGTCCGTCCTCTTCTGACAGCCTCTGCTCATTTTCCTATTCATTGGCATATGAACAGCCTAGACAAGGATGCCAGTGAGTGGAAATGTGCTGTATTGATCAAATGGAGGTATGAGATATGGGAAGAGAGTGTTGGTGTCTTGAATGCCGTAGTGAGCATTCTCAATTGCTGCAGAATGACCAAACTGTGCATGAATGGCAACCAAATCTTGATTATTGTCATCTGGAGAACCATCATCTATATTGGCAAGGCAGCAAAGCATAGAGCACATGATCTGTCAGTAGTCCCAGAGACCCAAGGGTATGCTGAGGTACTTTACAGTATACTGTTAAAGGATGCTGGGTAGTTTTGGACTATTTAGAATGACACCATGGTGAACAAAGAGGTACAAGAGGTAATTGCCAGCTTAAGAGACATCCATGACAAAGCATGAGAGTTTAGCATCCATAGGATACAGAACACTGAGGATGAATATGATGAGATGAGAAACTGAATAACATGGGGTGCAGATGAACAACCAGCCATGGCCCTGAAGGTGTTGAGTCTTCACATATGTCATTGTGAACAATAAGAGACTGTTGAGAATGAATACCTAATGTTCCACCTTTCCATGAATAGCATGCTGAATATGGTCACAGCATAGTACATGGCTGAAATAAGCTCATCAAGGTCAGTGATTCATTTCCAAATCTCATCTTCCAGAGAATGAGGAAAGCTGATGAAGGTGTGACTGCAGACCTACTGTTGTTAGCTACAAAAACACCTTGCGATTTCATAAAGTAGGTTTCATCCAATGCCATCCTGTTTAGCAGCCTTCATGAAAAGCTTAACAGGCCTTGGAGGTCTTGGGCGATCATTAAAGTTCTCTGAAGATTTTTATGAGAATGGTTGATGAACCAGTTGTTCAGATTGGCTGGGCCCATTCTAGAATCTATATACACCATCGCATCTGAGAAATAGACAAACAAGGTGAGTTTCTTGATCAAAGTGTTCATTTCTTCTATCACAGAATGTAAAGACCTTCATAGACCTTTGATGCTCAATAGGAAGCCATCCACAGACACCACACTCATCTGGGTGTTCCAGATGAACTGAGGAAGGCTGGCTTGCTGTATGTAAGTGAGCTTAAATATAAAGGCTTGGCCATCCATCCATGATCAGATGCTTCACATGGGTTTCATATGCCCTGTCATAAAATAAGGTTATATGACAATAAACAGGTTTGGAAGAGATTACTTGTATGTGTCTCTGTCATAAAGGGGGGCCCTGTCCAATGTCTCCTGAACCACACTCACCTAAAACACCATTGAATGGATGAAATGTGTGGAGGGATGGCAGAACCCTCATAGTATTTCTAGTGTCATTCCTAAGATGATATGCCAGGAGAAATAGGGTGAAAAGGTCCTTGTGATTGATCAGGATTGCATTGTGACTGAGATTCTCCAGGAGGGTTATAATTGTCTGGTGGATCTGCATTTGAAAGCTACTTGGGTTTGAGCCATCAAGCATTGCTTGTAGGGGTAATAAATGTGAGAGGTGGCTTTCATGGAATAGTACCAGGAATCCTTCAACTGGTTTGGTGATATGGTGCAAGAGGAAGACAAGGAACAATGCCATCAGGTTCAAATATCACTTTAACATATCCTTCTTCTGGATGATCTTGAATGGTTGTGGACTGAGCCCCCTAGTGGAGAGGATAGCATGAGAAGTAAGGATGGGTAGGGAAGGAATAGTCAGAGAGATCAAAGAATGGTAGCTATAAATGTTCAAAGTAAGGTGGTTGTAGGGATCCAAAGCAGGGGTGGTGGTAATAGTACTCTGGAGGTTACAAATGCAGACAGCAACAACAAGGTGGTCCTAACTGAGCTGGGCAAACAGTATACCCTTAGAACACTCATTGGAAGATAGCTGAAAGACATTGGATAAAGCATACAGCTGCAAGGAGGACAGCTTCTTTTCAAGGTCATCCACAAGTGACTTTGGGCCAGTGGTGGTGGTTCATTTGTTGCACCATACACATATTGGAAAGTTTATGGACCTTGACCTTGGTGGACACTCTTTGGGCACCACAGTGACATTCTGCACAATACTCGTTGAACCTCCTCCAGTCAGAGAATACAAAGGTAGGGGGCATCCTGGTATCTGACATTTCACAGCATCAAGTGCCCCAAGGCCAGGAATTAGAGGAATTGGTCTAGGAAATATGGGCTTGGCTAATCTGCTTTCAATTGTAAAAGCATTCTATCAACTTTATTTCTGGGAGGAATAGAGGAGCAAGAATACATGGCATGTTTATGGTTTGAGATATAATGAGGGTGAGCTGATTGATAGGATATGGGCAATCAGCAGAAAATGCAGATCATTAGATTGAAAGTAGGATTGACCTGAATTCCCATAGATAAAAGTGTCTCAGCTATGGCAGAATCTATAGCATGCAAGAATGGGTCCAGTAAAAGGGGTTTGATGGACAAATTTGCAGAAGGACACAGATCCACAGGAATAGGTACATATTTCAGGGTCCACATTCATGTCCGGCAGTGTGTCATATTCAATATAAGGCTTAACCTTGCAGATGGGCATCAGAGGATTCTCATCCATCATATTAGGGTACAAGGAAATGTCCCTGGCAGGGTTGGAAACTGGATGGGGATTAACAAAAGAATGTCCATCATGATGGTCAGGGTTGTAATTTTAAAAGCTAGACCATGGATTTCCAGACAGGCTGTCCATTCACATTTCGACCACACTATCTATGTATTTATATTTAGAAAAAGAAAGGGAAAGGGAAACACAAGGGTAAGCTACCTGTACCTGAACCCCTTTGAATCCACAATATATGTTCATTTGAAGGGGAGGAAGCATATGCATATGATTGTCCATGCTGAAAGAAATCAGATGGATCCACTGGGGCAGCTATCTTAATGTCAGTGTCTATGTTTAACTGTAAGCTTCTTTGGAATAGCATATGTCCCCTTCTAATGTAGTTGGATCAGGAAGAGGGGGTTCACAGATGATCAAGGGTTCATTCTCAACAAGGGCTATGTCACTGGTGATTCTGGTGAGAATTTCAGTAACTAGAACACTATTCACTTGGTTAGGAAAGGCATAGGGTCAGTTGGATGATCCATTCTGCAACAAAGGGAGTATATGTTGTTGTAGCTGAATCTAGCATGGCTCCCATCACCACAAGAGCATGGTAGCTTTCCAGAGAGATTGTTGTGGGATATTTGCACCAGGCAACCTAAGTTTTCTTAGCATGAATGAAGAGGGTAACACACATGTATGTAGCTACCTGGGTAATGAATAGTCCAAACAACCTTGTGGTAGTTGGATTTCTGCCTTGATAGCCCATGATTTCCACACACAACAGAAAGGAACAGCCAGGAATGTCATATTTAGATGTTCATGCAATGGGGCGTGCGTCAAGGGAACTGCAAAAAACATATGTAAAGATACAGGGTTTACAAACTCTTGTCAATAACAACACATGCATAAACAAAGTGGCCCATACTCATGGCCATTTGTTTTGTTTGTGATTGTTTGTTCTTATTCTAAAACATGAAGGTTATCCATAAGCCAGTCTGTGAATGTCACCAATCCTGTCCACCTCACTCAAAAGTGTACTTGAGCACATGACCTCAATATGCCCTCATAATAAATTGATTGCAAAAACAAGTGGCACAACCACATCACCTACTCATAGCTGATCCTGCCTCCTTTTATACCTTTGGTGAACATGGAATGGAGCATGCATGTCATTGACATGGGAAACATGCCACACAAAGCAGATCTTACTCTCGTCACAGTGTTTGTGATATTACAGTCTCTATTGCCAATCTTTATAGGCACTCTATGGCATATTGAGGCATTCCTTCATCAACAGACACTGCATGATGCTGTAACAATCATTCCAAGTATGCAATTTGTGAATCAAGCAAATGCAGCAGGTTTGCTGAAGTGTTTGCAGCCTTCTTTGCAGATGCTCCATCATGTTGTGCTTGCCATGCTCTTGTTGTGTCCTCAGTTGTCTCACCTGGTCAAAAGCATTGGTCAACATTATCATGCTAAGCTTGTGACATAGCATGCTCATCATGCATATGTCTTGTGAATGTTTTGTCTTGGCTGCATACAGAGTGTGGTCAGTTCAACAAGCCTGTTTGTGTACAGCATGATTCTGTAGTGCAGGCAATGTTTCATGCCATACAAATAGAGATGATTGTGGATCACTTGCTTGTTGATTCTTTCCACTTGGTCCTCATTGTGGCTCTCCTTCCATGACTTTGTGGGCACTAGCATGTATGTAGCAGATGGCAGGCATGCTGTCCATCTGCATCAGTATTGTACCTCATTAATGAACCTCTACCTTCAACTCTGGAATGCAAAGGAACATTGGGATCATAACAATGTGGATCAAGAATGCTTTATCTTAGAGTTGATATCAGCAAGTCCATTAATGAGATATCAAGTGCTTGAATGCTTATCAGTCATCACAGAAGTGATCAGGATATCTAAGATTGGGTCCATTGTTGGACGTTATCTTGCTATAAACCAACAGCTTTCATCAATGGATAACAGCAATGATAATTGCATTGCGCAGATTGTGCAAATAATATGCTGGTTTTCCTCACTTGAAAAGCAGACAGAATACTCTGAGAAAATCAGGCTGTTTATGGCAAAGATAAGTGGCTTGAGTCACATGTATTGGGTGCTTAGCAACAATATGGTATAGAAACTTTTCCTCTTTCTGCAAATCAAGTATTTCTGACCCCATCACATAGTCACTCATTGAGGTATTTTTCTACAATTGGATTCCAAGTAGGGCTGGGATATTGGCATTTCAATATGCTCTAAAAAATATTTCTTTTCTTTTATGGTATGTCTATTAGGCTCACTAAGGGGTTGTGCTTGGTATAGAAGTTGTTTTAGCTGCTTCATAATAGTATAAATAATTTGTAGGACAATATGAAATGTGCTATGTGCCATTTCTGCTTTAACACAGTTCAATCTGGCAGTCATCCCACCACAGCATATTTTGTGAGACAATATGGAATATGTTGTATACTATTCTCAGTTTAATATAGTTCAATAGTGTAGCCACCTTATCACAGCACATTTCTGAGATAATATGAAATGTGCTATGTGCCATTTTACTTCAACATGGTTGAATGGTGTACCCACCCCATCACAGCACATTTTTAAGAGAATATAAAATGTGGTATATGACTTCAATATGCATATACAGACTTGGAGTTGCAATTGTACTTACAAATCATGATTGCTTGCTAGTATATTCTTCAGTCTTATACAGAAGAGGTCAAACCAAACATTATTCTACCTAAGAATACAACAATACAAGTAGACAATACATACATACTAAAGAGAGTAAGGGGACAAGAAGAAGTGAATAAGAAGTATGATGGCAGCAAGTCAAAGAAAAAAATGGTCAATAGTAGATATTCAACTTGCATATACATGTATCAACAAACAGACAATATATGAATAATCTGTACAGGTCTATACAATTTCTGGATCTGTTGGTCTATGTGAAAACCAGTGGTTTACATTTAATGATATATTCACTTCATGAAGAGGTGTTGTGTGACACTTATGCTTCAGCATGACATAGCATTTGTAAAACATTATGAAATGTACCATGTGATATTTCTTTCTTTAGCATAACAAGCTTCAATATTTAGAGTTGCTTTTCTCTTCACTCAGTTAGATAAGTCAATACAATGCATTTGGAAGACAATTTGAAATATACAAATATCTATGAAGGCAACAATATGTTATTTGGGACACCATTGGAATTTTTAAATTAAAATAACACTAGAGTTGTTGCTTGAGAAAAAAAAAAAACAATCAAAATATCATTGGCAGAAATTGCAAAGGAATTTAAATACAATATTTCTTAAGAAGCAATGGGTGAACCTGTTTTTCCACTCATAAGTATGATAGGTGTCTGATGTTACTATTGTGATACTTACTGTATTCCAACAATTATATACATATGATTATAATATAAACTGTATTGTATTAATAGAGAGCTTCTAGGTTATGGGCTTTGTGAATTATTTTTTAGGGCTTCACCTTTCCGTCAGACCACATCTTGGAATGAGCTAAGGTTCTTAGTGGAGATAGTGACTTGGAGATGCTTAACAATAATATGGCCACCTGCAAACACCAACTTGCTTATAAGGTGGCATAATATGTTGGATATGAGCTGATAAAGGTAAGTGATTCAGAATTTGAAATATGACAATATAAGCAAAATCTACATACAGAAGGCCAAACTGCACACCTGGTAGGACAGGGAGAGAACTGGCTGAAGGAGGGGTTCAAGCACAGCTTCTGTGGCCCACCAGGCAGAGTTTGACATGAAAGGAGGTGGCTGGTGAGGCAAGATGCTCTCTTGTGGCTACTATACCACTTAGTCTTGTGTAAACAAAATTTAAAGCCAAACAACAAATAGATGTTTGAGCAAGGGAGTTAGTTCTTCATACATATATCACATCCATTCAGGGAATATGGAATACATGGCACAGGAAACTGCATGGATGTGTATGTCAGGGGATCACTTCCAAACCACCATCCCCAACAGTAAGATCTTATGTAGGCAGATATTTGGCATTAGAATTGCCCTTACTATGGAAGTGGTCTGCCACTTTCTTTTTCTTATAGTATGAGACTGCCTTCTCAGATACTGTGTTCCATCACCTATGTACCCAATGCCTCTCCATCTTCATATACAGGACCAGCATGTCCAACAGTCTATTTTTGGTCTAAGAGGCACTGCATGTACATATGATGTTGAGCGTCTGGCCCAAGTCTAGAATTTTGGCAATTGTAACATGAATAAGGAGCATGTTAGTGATGACAATGATGTCACATTCTTCAAAGATCCCTTGTAAGTTGCTGCTGGTCCACATGTGGTCCTTTACATGTAGTCAAGTTCATTGTAATTTGTTGTTCTCATCTTTAGGTCCTATAATGAGGACCCAATGATATAGAGTGCATGTGGTCTTCATAAGTAAATCATTATTCTCTGATTGGTTGGTGTTATACACACACATACATATATTGTTGAGGTGGGCTGTTAACACACCATGTCCCCATGGCCATATAGGGCAAGGTGGAGATGGAGCTTGTTGTGCGTGGGTGGCATATGTAGTATTGTATCCAATATGTTTTTATTTGAAAGGGTTTCATCAAAGCTAGAGCAGCAATGTTTCAATTTGGACAGGTGAATGGTGTTACATAACCCACATGTGACTGCTCACATACTATCAGAACACATGTTCTCTTCCCATCTAGAGTAGGAAGGGGACTCCCAAGGATGCCAACTTTGGAACTCCAAAGTGGGACTCCAACTCCAGCTTGTGTGCTGCACCTGAGTTTCAAGTCTTGGTGTCCCAAATTTACTAGGTTGTTCAGAACCTATCATAGGGAAGTGAAGGGCCAATGTACCATGTGGCAATACTGAGTTAGTCCAAGGAAACCCTAAAAGCCCAGGAATGACAGGGTAAGTCGGGACTCAGTGCACTTGGAGATAAGTTAGGTAGACTTGGGGTGGTTACCAAGCAGTGGTCTATGACTAGAGGACAATGGTAAGTATATAGTTCAATTCAGGGTTCTGTCATGGAGATATGGCCATTTTGAGATGGCAACACCATTGCAACAGTTTTGCACCTTTATATAGAACAAGTAGAATTTCATCTAAATCACCAGATATTTGGTTGTGTTTGGTCATGAAAAGAAAGATACACATGCACATAGCATGTCTGAGTTTGAAAACCTCACATGCTCCTTTGTTTCCAACCACAATCATCATGAAATCCCTCTCTGCTACTCAAAAGAACACCATCCTCTCTATGCCTGATGCAGGTCACTCTGCTCACTCTATTGCTACCTCTACTGGCCTACATGTATCCACCATATCCAGGCTCTGCTCCAAAGAGCATTCTGAGCTTCAGAAATCTTCTGGAGGCTGTCCATCCAAGCTGTCCTCTGCCAATGTTCACCATGTCATTCACCTTATCTCTTCTGGCAAGGCAGAGAATGCTGTTCAAGTGACCAGGGCACCCACCAATGTGGTCCACCAACCCCTCTCTGCTCACAGTGTGCCAGCACTTTCTGGTATGAAGGCTATGATCAAGTCCAAACACCCTCTTCTTTCTGCTAGACATCACAAAGCTTGTTTGGACTTTACTTATGTCCACAAAGATTGGACTGTAGAGGACTGGAAGAAGGTAGTTTGGTCAGATGAGACTAAAGTCAATTGTCTAGGGTCAGATGGGCAGAAATGGGTGTGGAAAAAGGTAGGCAAGGGGCTTAGTAATAAATAGGCTGGTGGAAGGAATAGTTAAGTTTGGAGGAGGTTCTGTGATGATGTGGGGGTGTATGACTTGGGAGGGAGTTGGATATGCTGCCAAGATTAATGGTAGGATGGATGGGGACCTTTACCTTCAGACTTTGAAGGATGACTGCTAAATACCCTACAGCATTCTGGTCTTCATCCTCCTAACATCATCTTTTAGCAGGACAATGACCCCAAGCACACCTGCAGGAAGGTAAAGGAGTGGCTAGAAGTGCAGGATTTTGAGGCTATGGGGTGGCCTGCACAGTCTCCTGATGTAAACCCCATCAAACATCTTTGGGGTTATCTCAAAAGAAGACTTGCAGAGCATGACAACCCTCCTAATGGGATTCATCAGTTGTGGGAGAGGATTCAAGAGGAATGGAGTGTCAGAAGTTGATTGAGAGCATGCCTAGAAGGATTGAGGCAGTGATCAAGGCAAAGGGAGGCTGTACCAAGTACTAAATACCCAGTGAATCCCAAGGGTGCAAAACTGTTGCAATGGTATTGCAGTTTTGAAATGGCCATATCTCTATGACAAATGGGCCAAATCATGTGACTCAGGGACGCATTTGTACACGAGGGTTTGTACTTTGTGTGCCCCCACCAAGCTAACCGCAGTTCCCATGGGTGATTGCAGCACGCTTTGTGTGCTGTGTTGGGGTTAGGCATTGCAACGGTTTTGGAGGTTACCGTATGGTATATTATACACATTACTGATCTACTGGAAATAGAGGATGAATCAGTGCACATGTTGTTGAAGGAGCCAATTGGTCCTAGTTCATGTGTGAAGGAGGAAGCCAGACATGAAACCTGCAAAACTGAGTCACAGGTGGGGCAATTTTGATGAATTAACAATGCATGGGAGGTCTTGCAGGAGCTCTATACACCAAGGCAGAACAGAGAGGCATACATGATATTGTGTATAGCATGCAGATACCAAACAGGCAAACAGGTGTGACTAGCACATCTTGAGTATTGGGCATTCTACAACACTGAGCAATACAGATTTGGACTTGTTCAGCATATACTGTACATAGGATATATGTATTATATGGTGTATGACACCAAACACTTAGTACCACCAGTAGCTTGGTGTGCTAGAACAGCCTCTCTATGTATGTATGTATCACAAGTCATAGGACACCAAACATATATGTTGGGACCAGTTCGGTGTCTGTGATGTCATATGAGAGTCCCACATTGGCCTGCATGCATCAAATATTTGCTACAATTGGGAGTATAGACACAGGGTGAATGTGGTACACTACATGATGTAATGTATGGATATGCTACACCACAAGATATTAGGATTCTGAACATCCATCCTTCAACCATTATTTGAATACCATAGCAAAAGTGTCGGCCAATGTCCCCATAAACTTCCCATGGAACCTTAGCCAGAGGCTGGTATTAAGGGACTGTTTCACTTCATTCACAAAGGATATGGAAGGTTCTTTTCCAAATGGGGATTGCCATATCCCAATGTCCATCCTGCAGAACAATGCTATTGATGGTCTTACCTCATTTTCCTTGTTTTGCAAGTCACTAGTTCCCTAGGGCAGGTCCTTTCAGCAATGGGGACAAATTCTGTCCTTGCTTGAGAGCATATGGGCCCTACACCAGAGTCTGGGTTGATGATGACCTCACATAGCTTGGCCATGTCAAGGGATAGCTTAAAAGTTAGCATGTTGATTTGCAGCGATCATTTCATCCACCTTGTTCAGTGAACGATTGAATGCTGCATTAGGAAGGTGAGGAGACATGGCTTGGACCGTTGCTTATGTGATATCTTAACGACCATTGTCAACACTCTGTCACTGGACAGCACTTTCATGACTCAGCACATCAAGCCTCGTTCTGTTCGCTCCTATCTGCTTGCATTGTCTGTGAACTCGAGCCATCCTATTCTGTTTGCCAAAATCAGTACTCTCCTCTTGTGGTTCGTACCCTCTATGCGGCGCTTCTCCAATCCTGTGCAGCAAAAATCACCACTTACTCAAGACTAGTGCATTTCACCCGACTGTTGTGCCTTCGGCACAATCATGCAATTTTTTCATGACAAGGCTTAATGTTATTTTTCTATGACCAGGCTCAGTGCTATTTTGGAAGTGCAGGGCTTTATATTGTTTCCCTTTTTTACCCACAGTTGTGCCTTCGGCACAATCATGTGAATTTTGTTGTAAGGGCCTACCTCCCACTGTTCTGCCTTCGGCACAACCATGTGAATTTTGTTATAAGAGTTTACCTCCCATTGCTGTGCCTCTGGCACAATCATCCAAGTTTTGTTGTCATATCCTTTTTAAATAGTAACATGGTGAAAGGTATAGTACAAATCATCATTCCATGTTTCTAAATACTTCATTCCAAACTACATTCATAACTGTGGTGTTTGCTGGATGGTCTGGATCATGAGGAAACAAAACTTCGATGTTTCTGGAATGTGTACAATGTGAAAGCCCCACATAGCGTTGTCCATGAGAGAACACAGGTGAACTCAGATTTAGACCAACATGCTGCAGTGTTTGACCTTGAGACTTGTTGATTGTCATCGCATAGGCCAGGTGGACAGGAAATTGCAACCGACGAAATGGAACAGGTGAATCCTCCAAACCAGTGTCCAATGCCATCCGAGGGATAAACACCACATTGTCATTCCCAACTGCACCCAACACACGACACTCCAAGATCCTTCGAGTAGATCTGATAAGCCTCAACCAAGTGCCATTGTAGAGACATGGATAGGATCCAGATTCCTCAACAACATCAATGGTGCACCATTCTTGAGCTCCAGCTGGTGAAGGGGAAATCCAAAGGGGTTGAACGTATGCACAACTTCTGGCTCGATATAGTCATATTCTCTGTCAGTCACAGAGTCTGCACTGAGATAGGTCATCTTCTCCTGAGGTGCTATGGCATTGAGGATGGTGGAGTTGATGTCATGAACCTGAACATTCCTGGGAGCAAGGATGGTGCGATCCAAAAAGTACTGATCAGGCAGGGGTTGGTTCTGATTGTTGGCAAGAAGCTGAGAGTAGAGTGCATTGATCAGAGATTCCATGTCATCACCACAGTGCATATGTTCAGGAAGGATGATGTCCCCATCAGTGACTTTAATGTGAAGGAGTTGCTGTGCCCAGTCATCAGATTCAGGATCATGGCGAAGACGCATGTTTTGAAGGAGATAGTGGACAGTCATGTTTGCCCAAAGGTTGGAGTGGGTGAAAGTGGCAGGGACAATCTGTTCTCTTGAGCCATGCTGGATCACAGGAAGGATTTGCCTGAAGTCTCCACCAAACATAATGGTGACACCTTCAAATGGTTGGTCTCTATTGAGGAGATCACACAGAGTGCGATCCACTGACTCCACCACATGATGATGCTGAGAGCCTGCTTCATCCCAGACGATCAGAGATGTCTGCTGAAGGAGTTAATGATTGAGGTCATCCTTCTTGATGTTGCAGGTGCTTTGTTCATGGCAGGGAATGGGAATCTTGAAGCCTGAATGGGCTGTACGACCACCAGGCAAAAGAAGGGAGGCCAGACCAGTGGATGCAATACAAAGGGCAATTTCTCCTCTTGCATGAACAGCAGCAGCAATAAGCTTGGCCAGGTAAGTCTTGCCACATCCACCACCACTGTAAAGGAGAAGCATGGATCCATTGGAGTGGATGACACTGTCCATGACTGCATCATAAAGAGCCCTTTGTTGAAGATTCAAGGTAGGAAGGCCTCTGTCAACAAATGCTTGCTGCTCCTGTCTGTCATATGCTCTCTGCTCATTGATGAGCTGGTTTCCCTCCTGATGTCCCCAGTTGCCCTGTGGTCTAGGCATGGATGGATAGTCCTGCAGGTTCTTGCCATGTCTCCTGAGGTCTTGGGCTATGAGATGCAAGCCATAATCATAGACTTGATCCTGGGTAGGCTCAGGGATATGGAGGGTGTGAATGAGATAATGGTTCAGATCATCACAGAGGTTGTTCTTGGATGCCTCCCATAAGCGATCAGGATCCACAGGAGCACAATGCACCAGGATGATGACAAACAAACAGCGCAATTGATAGCCCATGGTGAAATGAGCAGCCTCCTGAAGACACAACAACCATTCTCTATCATCCTGCAAGAGACCACGTGCACGGCAGGCCTCTTTGAAGGAATCCTGGAGATGGCCATTGACAGTACGAAGATCTTCAAAGGAGGTAGCACCTATAGTGGAGAAGTGATCAGTCCTAAGCCATGCATATACCATAAGCAATCTTACCTTTGACCACAGTGAGCAAAGTACGCAAGTAGAATGCCTCTCCAGCAGTGGCAGGAATGGAATACATGCGTCCAATGGCCTTGTATCTTTGACGAACGGTCCATACAGCACGTTGCCTGTTCCACACAAATCTCTTGGGAAAGTCCTGGTAGAGATAGTCATGCGCTCCAGCAGCAATGAGATCCAGGTCCTGATTTGCCTTGAACCATCCAAGCAGCTGAGTGTCCTTGGTGTTATTGATCACCTCTGGCAAGTGGGCCTCAGCACGAAAGACAACATTTTGCTGATCTGGCAGATGGACTTGAAGACGATATATGGCTGGCCACTCCATGTGCATAGGGAATTCAAAGATGTTGTGACAGGCTTGGGTGGAGGAGATGTATCTGGCATCAAGGTAGCAATGAATCTCATCATGACCTTCTGTTTGAACTATGGCACAATCTGGACCCTTGTAAATGTATTTGTGAATGTACTTGATGGCCTTGATGGAGCCACAGACTTCCAGATTGATGTGACAGTCAAACTGCACCACCAGCTCCTTAGGATGAGGTACCACATGTCTGTTGTCAAACACATCCTCTCTCTTTTGAATGATCCTGCCATTTTCAGGGCGAGCATAGTCAGGATAGCCATCCTCCTTGATCATGGTCTGAGGAGAGAATGACTTTGGAAAGCGCTTTTTGCAGACATTGTTTTCAATACACCTCTGAGGAGAGCAAGGACCATGGAGCATGAATTTGGTGATGGCAGCATGAAGTTGGGGATGGATCTGGGGGTCTGGAATCTGGGCAGAGATGATGGCATCAATTTGTTCCACAGTACGGATCTTGTCTGGCTCTTCCAAGAAAACAAGAGGT
>JBBPRK010000422.1:0-23475 GCA_038093075.1 Boletus patriciae | reverse complement strand
TTCCATGGCCGTGCTTGATGCACGCTTCTACCTCATGCTACTAGGATCCGGAATATTCTAGAACAGTCATCGGTAGATCCGATACAAATATGTACATACAGTAGCAGTAGTATATAAGGGCGCAAGTCCCAGCCAGAGAACTCTAGTTTAGTTCTCTTGGTTTTCTACCTCATTAACTCCACTTGAACGCTCCTGCCCATCGCAAGTCGTTGGTCAGTATCCTTTCGAACTTCGATTCCCTAGTGCACCCTTGATGGGTTTTTGGGTTGTTTCATTAGAACTAAACTCTCACTTTTGCACTACCGAATCACCACCGACGCGAAGACACAAGTTAGTCCTCGGTCACCTTTCCTCTAGGGCGCACGAAGCCTTCATATCTGATGTTGCCAAGTGCCCATCTCCTTCCACAGAACTCTCCGCTCATCCTCTGCGCCTTCCCCCTCCACAGCCCCAAGGCGTCTTGACCACCCGTACATGGCAAGCACTGTCATAGGCGGACCAGCGGTCCCAGCACTCCAGAGAGACTGGGAAGTAGTTGAGAGAGAACCGGTCGCGGTACGCCCACCAACACCGGCTGTCGAAGAAGCAGCTCAAGACCCTTCCCCTGCATCAAGATTCCTTCTTCTTTTGGAAGAAGAGTTGCGGCCCGAATTGTACGTTTTACCAAGAGATTCTCAGGGTTATTTAGTAGATCCGCTGAGAACAATCGCGGTCGCCCTCAGATCGGGAGACCCCACCGCCTTGCTCCTTTCCCCGATTTCACAAGAATCGGCAATCCACTCTCCGTCCCTCGACCCCAACGACCTAGAGTCAGAACCGGCGGAACTTTCTTATCCCGCCCCTTTAGCGTCCTCCGCCGACGCACCTGGGTCATCCGTTCGGGCTGAAGAACCCGAAATCAAATATTTGTGTACCGTAACTAGGGACAGTTGGACGCCTTTAGGAGAAAGGCCAGTAGTTGTAAAATGAGAACGAGAGGAAGAAGAACGGGTACCAGAGGAAGTACCTAGAAAGAAGCAGAGGATTCAGAAGAGGAAGCCGATCAAGCGAAAAGAGATTCGCCGCGCCAACCTCGGAGATCCACGCCCCAACGAACAGATTAGTTGGGTTACTTTACGTCCTAAGCAGATACTTCGCCGCCCCTCCCGATACACCTAAATAATAATACAATATGTCTTCCTCCCTCCCCGCCAGTTTAGCAGCAGCCCTTTCGGTCGCAGGATCGTCCGGCGGTACTTGGGGAGACTTAGCGGGAGAACTCAGACTATTCATGGAAGCGCAACAAGATGCACTGGACGCAACCAGGATCTTGAACATAAATCTATCACAAGAAGTCGACCAGTTGAAAGCACAACTTCTGGCGATACCGACAAGCGGCCCAAGTGCAGGGACAAGGGGCTCGTCTGAGCCAAAATTATCAAAGATCTTTTCCGACCCTGGGAACTTTGACGGTTCGCCTGGGAAGAAATTTGAAGAATGGTGGACACGTGTCCACAGTTGGCGATATGAAAATGCCGCTGCGCTCCCTGATTGCAAGGCAATCTCCGCCGTGCTTTCACGCATGGTAGGAGGTAGAGCTGGCGACTTCGCAAGAAGCCAGCTGAATGCCATCTTGAGGGGAGTAGGAGAAACCGACTGGGACGACTTCTCCCTCCTGGTCAAAAAACATTTTAGATCCACCAACAAGAAGGACCAGAACCGGTTAGCCCTCTGGAACTTGAAACAAAAGGAGCACCCAACGGAGGCGTTCTTGTTAAAATTTGAGAACTACGCCCTCCTTGCCGAATATGACGAAACTTGGCAAATAGAACTACTAGAACAAAACGCGGACAAAGAGATCGTCTCGCGTTGAATCCTGGAAAAGGGGCGCTACGCGCACCTAGACACGTTCAAAGCCGATCTTCGGCAAGCCGGAGCCCGAAAACAACTTTTGAGTTTCATACAAAAGGGAACGGCAGAACGGGTCAAGCAAAAGGACCCTAACGCCATGGACATCGATGCCGTAAAGACAGGCGGCAAAAATAAATGTTTCAACTGTCAACAAGAAGGACATTTCGGCAAAGATTGCCCGAAACCTAAACTTCAGTGCCCCGAATGCCACTTCTTCGGAGGTGGCCACCAGAAAGCCTGCTCCAAGCGAGGCAAAGGCAAGGGCAATGGGCGCCAGGTGCGCTCCACTGAGACTGAAGAAAAACCCACAACCTCCTGGGATGAGGATAAAAGCACCAAAGACAACAAGGGAAAAGGTCGCGACTGGACCTCTTCCATAAAAGGAATGTCACTGGACGAGGCTAGAGCCTGGTTCAAAGATTACGAAACTCTTGCTGCCAAGTCGGCGGGAAAAGCTTAGCTCCAACACACGTGTCTGGGTGTGTGAAGGGGCAGAATTGATATAAAAAACTCGCTGTGGAAGAAATCGTTGACGACGAGGATTCTGCGGCAACAAACCAAATTTCCAATTCGCCGTCAGAGGGGTCCCCTAGTGGGCTTGGCAGGGATGATAAACCTGTGCTTAATTCCTCTACAAAAAACAAAAATAGCTCAGAAATCCCAGACAACGCTTATGTGCGAAGCATAAGACCCGCACGAGAAATCAATCTATCTATTCGGATTGCGCCGTTTACACAGCGGCAAAACTTCACACAGACAGACGCACTCCTAGATTCGGGTGCTAACACAATCTTTATCGACAAAACGTGGGCAGAAACTCATAAGGTCCCACTTATTCCCCTCCGAAACCCCATTCCTGTATACAACGTGGACGGAACACATAACTCTGCCGGAAGCATTACACATTCCGCGGAGCTGGTCGTAGAATTCCAGGGACATTGTGAAAAAGTCACAGCAGAAGTGACCGATCTGGGAAAGAACCCTTTCATTTTGGGATTCTTGTGGTTACAACGCCACAACCTGGAAATTGACTGGACAAAAGGCACTGTCAAGATGACACGCTGCCCGCGTCACTGTCACATGCTGCAGGACAAGTCCGCTTTCATCCAAGAGGTGGAAGAAGAGGAATACGATGCCCAATATTACGTCCATAAAACAATCCGCACACTGGAAGTGCAACAGGAACCTCAGAAACCGAAAGAAAAAACCCCCGAGGAATTAGTCCCGGCAGAATATCACAAATATCTTAACGTATTTTCTAAGAAGGAATCGGAACGAATGCCGATCAGAAAACCATGGGATCACGCAATAGACCTCAAGGACACGTTTAAACCCAAGAAAGGCAGAATCATCCCTCTATCGCCACAGGAGCAAGAAGAGGTTACCGCGTTCCTTGATGATCAGCTAAAGAAGGGTTACATAAGACCTTCTAAGTCTCCCCAAACGTCACCGGTGTTCTTCATACCGAAGAAAGACGGCAAGAAGCGTATGGTACAGGATTACCGATACCTCAACGAGTCCACGGTCAAAAACAATTACCCCTTGCCGTTGATCGGACAGCTAGTGGATAAACTCCAAGGGACTAAGCTATTTACAAAAATGGATCTAAGATGGGGATACAACAACGTCCGGATCAAAGAAGGCGACGAATGGAAAGCCGCATTCATTTGCTTCCGTGGAGCATTCGAACCTTTGGTTATGTACTTTGGACTATGCAACTCCCCCGCCACATTCCAAGCAATGATGAACGAAATCTTTGCTGACATGGATGACGTGGTAGGGGTCTACATCGATGACCTAATGATCTTTACAAAAACAGATAACCAAGCAGAGCACGATCGAATCGTCCTCGAGGTTCTACACCGCTTGGAAGAAAATGATTTATTTGTCAAACCAGAAAAATGCACGTTCCGCACCACATAAGTTGACTTCCTCGGCATGATAGTCGGACGTGATGGCATTAAAATGGACCAAACAAAGGTCAAAGCAATCCTAGATTGGCCTGAGCCAAAGAACATACAGTAAAAGGAGTCAGGAGCTTCCTGTCAGAGACGTGATCTTCCTCCTACTGCTACTCAGCCTAGTGTGGGGAGCGGGAAGGAAATCCACGAGGGGGGAGGTGAGAGAGCGAGAGGAGAAGTTGCCGGCTTCCGGAACTCTGAGAGCGGGGCTTTGTCATAGCAGGACTTTGGCTTCAGCTTGTGTGCTGTGCCCGAGTTCCATGTCTAGCTGTCCCAAATTTACGTAGTCGTTCGGAACCTATTGGAGGGGGATGAAGGGCCAATGCGCCGACGAGGCGACACTGAGTCAGTCCGAGGTAGTACATGTGAGGTTAAGTGAGTGACAGGATAATGAGACGAGCGAGTCTAAATGGGGTAGTCCGTAAAAGGTCATACTTAGTCCGAGTAACCAAATGTTCCGAGTGATCCAAGGTGGGACCGATGTCAGGGATCAGAGGTGGTCCGGGTAGTCCGAGATGGGCCGAGATCAGGAGACCGAGGGTGAACGGAGTAGTCCAAGGGATCCAAGATGGGCCAAGGTAGTCCGAGGTCAGGGCTGGACTTGGTCGAATTTGGGGATATGACACTTCCTCGGACTGGCAAACTTCTATCGAAGGTTCATAAAAGATTATGCGTGTGTTGCACGCCCGCTACACGACCTAACCAAGAAGGAAGAACCCTTTTGATGGGAACAGCCCCAGCAACATGCATTTGACACGCTTAAGGAACATTTCACCACAGCTCCGGTACTTGCATTCCTGGATCTAGATTGCAAATTCCGCCTGGAATCGGATGCTAGCGATTATGCTACAGGTGCAGTGTTATCTATCAAGAAGAACAGCATATGGCATCCCGTCGCATTCTCGTCCCACTCCATGATACTACAAGAATGGAACTATCCGGTCACAGATACAGAGATGCTATCAGTCATCCAAGCGCTGGAACAATGGCGTCATTACCTAGAAGGTGCTAGGCACCAATTTGAAATTTGGAACGACCATGCAAATTTGCAATGGTTCGTGACGAGACAAGATCTCAACTGTCGGCAAGCATGATGGGCAATGTACCTCTCACAGTTCAACATGTTTTGGTTCTACAAGCCTGGCCACACAATGATGAAACTGAAACAACCCAACAAGCCGGTCTATCGTGCTTTAGGGAATCCAACTAGGGGCAAGGTCACTAGTCAAAGTGACTGTCGAAGGTGACTTAGCTGCGCGGTCTATTGGCAACTGAGACTGGGATGACTGTCCAAGGCACTAGCAATTGATCAGGAGTCGCTATCTAGTGGCTTTATGGGGAAAAGACCAAGAGAACTAGACTGGAGTTCTCTGGCTGGCACTTGTGGCCTTATATACTACTGAGGGATTTGTACATGATTGTACCGAATCTACCAATACGTGTCCGAACATAGACTAAGTATGTAAGTAACATGAGTTAGAGGCATGCATCAAGCATAGCCATGAAATGGAAGGAAAACATGATGCAACCGCATGGTGGTGGCAGAATGGAAGAGAAGGCGCAGCCTTTATGAAAGACATGCATAAGGGGTGTGCATCAAGCACTGCCATAAAGAAGGCACTGCCTTAATGAAAGGTGAAAGGTTAACATGAGTCATGTGGGAAATGAATGAAGAAGCATGGAAGTGCCCAGCACTGATGTGAAATGGAGGTCGTGCACTGCACGAGGTAAAGGGCAGGCACAGGCCTGGTGCAAAGGCAGCATAGCTGTCATGAGGCTAAAGGGGAATCTTATCAGTCAAGACAAGAGATAAGATAAGAAGCAAAAGAAAAATTGATTAAGTCTGTTATGTTAGGCGCTAGAGAGCGACCGTAACAGAAACCAGATGCTCTCTCTAGAAGAAAAGATCACACCATGGGAATAGAAGATGACAACAAAGGAATCGTTGTTATCACCCCGGATAAGATTAGGACAACCATCCTTATCGCAGATGATGGGGATATATTAAAACAAAAAATATTCAATGCCACGTGCCTCCCGAATGAAGCAGATATTCAGAGGCTGTGTAAGAAGAACTCCATCTGCGAAGAACACGATGGATGCCTATACGACACTTTTGGCAGACTTTACGTACCCGAAAGTAACATACTATGAATGGAGATCATCCAAAAACATCACAACCCCCCGGTCACAGGACACCCGGGTTATGAGAAAACCATAGAACTGTTGCAGCGCAACTACTGGTGGCCTGGAATGGCTACCCTAGTCAAAGACTACATCGCTAGATGCGACACATGCCAAAGATTCAAGGGATCCAATCGGACCCCAGCAGGCCTCCTCCAACCACTCCGCATTCCAAATACCCCGTGGGAACACATATCAGCCGATTTCATTACAGATCTTCCCCTTTCCCATGGCTACGACTTGATCTTGATGGTCATTGATTGCTTATCAAAGGAGGTTGAGTTGATCACTTGTACAAAAACATGTTCAGCCCTGGACACAGCAAACTTGTTCTTCGCAAACGTTTGGAAGCATCATGGCCTTCCACGTTCTATCACATTGGATCGAGGCCCGCAGTTCGTGGCACAAGTTATGCAGGAGCTTCACAAGGCCCTCGGTATCGCCACTAAGTTATCGACATCCTTTCATCCGCAGACAGACAGACAGACAGAGATTGTCAATAAAGAAATCGCTTCAGGGGACCACTTTTGACAAGCTATTAGCTGTAACTTTTCTGCGCAAAGTTTAAGCTAATAGCTTGTTTTTATATGGGAACGTCCAGGGCATCCTCACCCCTTTTTTCTCCCAGTGTGAAAAATGGTTATTTAGCCATTTTGGGGCATTACCAAATTTCCCATATAGCTTGTGGGATTCCCACTATGGCTGTGGGACTCCCATAGGTTGGTGATGGGAGTCCCATAATGAAAAAAGTTTATGATTCCCAATACTATATTTAACCAATTTGGTAACAATTAGTCATCCATATGGGAGTCCCATGACGAAAAACCTTTATGATTCCCAATACTTTATTTTGCCAATTTGGTAATGATTAGTCATCCATGTGGGAATCCCACACTTAGATAAAAATAATAATATAAAAGGCATTTTAACCAATCTGGCAAGGACTTGTTATGTACATGGGAAAATTGATTATGTAAGCATTTCAAAATGGTAAAAACATGAATAATATAGAATTAAAATAAAATAAAACAGAAAATAATTATGACCAAATTGGATTTGTAATTATGTAAGCAGCCCAAAGTGGAAAGCAAGTATGATATCTAATCAAGGTCGAATGTTGTATGTATAATCAAAATGGTTGATTATATAAATGTTACAGAATAACAGTAACATATATATTATATTACAAAATCAAGTATTGTGCATGTTACATCATAACTACATTGGATACATTATGTAAGCATGAACAAAGAGATAATAGGACTTCCTGAACAGAAGGTGGGTCTTGCTGAGAATCCTAAGACATCACTGGCTGAACAAGGTCAAGCCCGTGGCTGTTTGGAGTGCACCAATGGATTGTCAACATGTATGATGAGTTGCCCACAGCACTGACTGAACTATAGTGGAGAGGTTATTACAATCCCAGATTGGGCCAGGCAAACTTCCACAAGGGTCATATGGAACACCCACACAAACAATGGGAATCCCATAGGGTGCAAGCAGGACTTTCACAATAGAGGAGGACTCCTGCAAGCCTCATATGGAACTTTCACACAGTCCCTGAGACTCCCATGGAGTCCCACACAAGTCGTGGAACTCCCACAACATACCTGGGGGACTCCCCAATAGGGAATGGGAGTCGCATGACACTTATGTGGGGCTCCGACACACACAATGGGAATCTGACTGACTCTCATGGGGGTCCCACAACCAAACCCAGGGGACTCCCACAAAGGCCATGGGACTCCGATAGGATACTGGTGGGAGTCCCACCGGACTGTCATGGGAGTCCCACACAGGCCATGGGACTCCCATAGGATACCAGTGGGAGTCCCACAGCACTATCATGGGATTCCCAAAGTGTATCAAGGGACTCCCATAGGATACCAGTGGGAGTCCCACTGCACTGTCATGAGATTCCCACAGTGTATCAAGGGACTCCCATAGGATACCAGTGGGACTCCCAATGGACTCTGATGGAACTCCCATACCCACTTTGGAAGTCCCACAACCCGGCCAAGGGGACTCCCCCAAGGTGCATGGGACTCCCATGAGAGTCAAGTGGGAGTCCCACACACCATATGAGACTCCCATGACACAATAGGGCCACTATGTCCAACTCCCAGATGGGCCATGGGAGTCCCATAATACACCAGAGGGAACCCCATAAGGATCATGTGGGACTCCCACATAGGGAAGGAGATTCCCAGATATGACCAAGTAAAGATATATACAGGAAATAGAATTCCCAGAAAGGACCAGGGAACATCTCTTTGCATGCCCAGAGGACCCCCTCATTCTTCTCCAAGTTGACCATGAAATTACCACATTTCATAATGTATGGCCCTGCACTGGACATAGCCCCTCTACATGCCCAGAGTACCCCCCATTCTTGTGCAAGTTGACCATGAAATTAGCACATGTCATGGTGTGTGGCCTTATCCATTAAGCATCCCTGTACATGCCCAGTGTACCCCATTCTTGTGCAAGTTGACAGTAAAATTAGCACATTTCATAATGTATGGCCTTGCACTGAACATAGCTCCTATACATGCCCAGAGTACCCCCCATTCTTGTCAAACTCAACAGGGAAACTACCATATTTCATAGTGTATGACCTTATCCATTATGTATCTCTGTATGCAACCAGAGTACCCCCTCATTGCTGTCCAACTCAACAAAGAAACTACCACATTTCATAGTGTATGGCCTTGCACTGGACATCACTCCAGGCTTCAGCGCCCACCCTCCTGCATGCACGGCCTCAAGCATTCTTTTTACAACAATATGTACTTCAACAAGTCATGGTCTTCATGAGAAATAGTGAGCCCCTATAAGGAGTGGTGGATAGACAAATATCATGGAAGTCCCACAAGGGCTTGTGGGTGTCACACACTGACCCAAGGGAGTCCCAAACCAATCCAAGGGAGTCCCACACTGACCCAAGGGAGTCCCACACTGACCCAAGGGAGTCCCACGACTGACCCAAGGGAGTCCCACACTGACCCAAGGGAGTCCCACACTGATGCAAGGGAGTCACACTCACCCAAGGGAGTCCCACAACTGACCCAAGGGAGTCCCACACCAATCCAAGGGAGTCCCACACTGAACCAAGGGAGTCCCACACCAATCCAAGGGAGTCCCAAAATGAACAAAGTCCCACACAAACCTAAGGGCATCCCATACCAAACAGTGGGAGTCCCATAGAATGGCAGCCCCAGCCCTCATTTTCAGGGTTGCACTCTTAGCTCAAAGTAGTTCTGTTATTCAATTAAACAATCACCAGCACAGCCTTATAGACAGCAATGAGAACATAGAATGTACAATACATCATCAATCATTCCTCCAACTCATCTTCCTCAGGGGCCTCAGGCTGATAAGGGTCCTGAATCCTTGATGGCCTGGCCATCATTCCACCAAGCATGCCATATCCATAATTCATCGGAGGATATGATGCTTGATAGACAGGAGGCATTCCACCAGATTGAGGATACATCGGCATTTGATAGAACTGTCCAGGATGACCAAACCATGGGTTTTGAATGACAGGCATTGCAGATCCTGCTCAGGGATACTGGGATGGAGCCTGAGTTGGAGCTCGAGCCTGGACAGGTGGTTGAGCATCAATAGAGCGAGAGGCTGGCTGTGGCAGAGAAGGCATGGGAGCTGCCCCGTGAGATTGGGCAGGCTTGACAGGAAGCTTTTGTGTTGTGACCACAGGTTGCTCATGAGAAAGCAGAGAATCAGCTTCCGAGCGAGACTGCGGAGGACGAGAAGACTTAGTAGTATCCTTGTTCACCGGGGCCAACAGAGGGGCGAGAATATCATCAGCCTCATCATCATCTGCTTGCTGTTCATGTCCACTGTGCTCCTGTGGGGGCTCAGGACAAACAGTGTCATCATCCTCCATATCCTCTATAATCTTACGAGCTGCCCGATGCCGCTTCTTCTTCAGAGGATTCATACCACCTTTGTCCTGGCCTGGTTCTGTTTCCACATGAGCATTCTCCTGGTCACTCTCCTGGTCACTCTCCTCATCCCTTGCCTTGCGACGAGGTCCATATGCAGCAGCACAGAGTGAGCTCTGCGACAACTTGGTTGCTCTATTGGTCAATCAGCATCACAGTTCACAAATGATCTACAAATTAAATCTTACTTGAAACATGTCTCGAGCATGTCAAGCACATCTTTCGCAGGGACACCGAGGTTTTGCAGAATGAAGTGGGCGCGGGTGCTACCTCCGAAGAACACTGCACCTTTTTGGCCATCATCATCGGGGCCAGTATAAAGCACTGCTCCGATGACCTCGATATCTTCTACGTTACTATAGGCCGCCGCCTGTTGTCCATCATGTTAGATTAGTTGCCCACATCCATACAATACACAGATCTATGCTTACAAGCGCAGAGAATTGTTTGCCTGCATTTTTCACCCGCTGGGCTGATGTTTCCTGCGTGAACTCTTCATCCATCCTGATCTCGAGAGACTTGTGCAATGCCACCCGTTTTTCCTCATTAGATGGATCCCATTCTTCCGCTTTCCACTTCTTGTATGACTCTGAGACACGTCTCCTCCACGCATTCTTGGATTCTGTCATGACGATCAGAGTCAGGCAACCCAACAAGGATGAACATACATACCATCCTTTGTCTTGGGCTCGTTCTTCGAGACCCAAGCTCGATACATGTTGCTTAAGCTCGAACCACGTGCTTTTTGAGTAACAATACCTGCTCCCAACAGTACACTTCTCGTCAACCTTTGCAACTCTTTCACTAACATTTCTACTTGTCCAATGACGTCTAAGTCCAATTCCTGGCACCGACTGCGCTCTTGTGCAGTCATTGGACCTCGCTTGTTGACCCACAGATCCTGATAGAGGCGATCTTCAATATCTTTGTCCTCCTGGGTAATACAAGACCCTTCTTGATCTCCATCAGATTCGTCTTCTTCTTCGTCTTCTTCATCTTCATCTTCATCTTCTTCCCTCCCCTGCTGCTCCGCATCACCATCTGGGACATACTCAACATCCTCGTCGATCGCCCGCCATTTTTGTTTCTCAAAGAAACAGCCAGGGGCCTCATCCATCGAGTCCTAACAACATAATTAGGAATAATCCACCATTCAAAAATGAGTCTCATACCTTGGGCCAATCAAGCGCTTTGTCAGGAGACGAGTTGGGGGGTGGGGACGACGGAGGAAGAGGCGAGTCAGCTAGTGATGCCGTGGAATTACAGGGCGTGCGTGGCATCGGACGTCCAGGGTCGTCAACTACTTGGTCCACGTGCTTACAACAATGGATTAGTTTAACCCACTAGCCATAGCGTGTACAATTTACCTTGGTCTGATTGGGGGGTGGAACTGGCTCCTGTCCAACCTGGTTGTCATCGACGTCCTTTGCAGCCTGAGCTATATATTCATTCCTTTCCTCGACGATTTCGCCTGGTTCATCGGGCAACAATTGATCCTCTTCCGTATTTGTAGTCGATTGTTCCGAGTTCTTCCCCACCTGAGTGGCATGTGCGTTCCCCTCCTCGGGAATTTTGTCTGCTTCCTGTGGCAACAATTGATCCTCTTCCGCATTTGCATTGGATACTCTAGTAGATATTGTGGCGATCGGTGGGACATCATTCATCTAGACAATTGCTTAAAACCCATCACACTAGATAGTGTCAACCACTTACGACCGTAGGTTCATGCACGGAGGACCAGAGCACTTTGTCCACCACTGCCGCTTCTGTATCCGGGGACACAAAGCAACTTTCGTCTTCAATAATTGGACCCACTGTAACTGGAGCCTTCTCTGGTCGTCTGGTGGTCTTTGTGAGTGTTGTGTTAAATAGGGCATGCATGTCAACAATGACAACATTCATACCTTCCTAACCTTGTGTTTTTTTGGCCCTCGAGGGGGGCCTACTTTCATCGGTGGTAGCGCTCGATCTCCGTCATCTATCCTCACCATTAGAATAGACAGCATATTAATACACAGTATGAACTTACTCTGATCAGGGAGAGAGGGGGTGGGATCTCCTGCTTCTTGCTGTGCCTTGGCCGCCTTGCGAGTGAGGAGTACCATCAGAACCTATGTGATTGTGAAAAGGTGACGTCTAAATGAAAAATATCGGGGCAAGGGACCAATGGAGGGCAGGGAACACAACGATGACACCGTCGTTCTGCTGATCATCCACAAATGAATCGCTTCATTGCAGATGAAGTGACTTCAAGTTGACTCGTGTCAACTTGAGGTGACCTCCCCCTCAAACACGCGTTCGAATTGGCAACCTTAACAATATGATAAAGAGTTGTAAAATACCTTGATGGAGAGGAAAGGTGCGCTGCAAAAATGAATGTGAGCAAACAGGCGACACCTTCATTTGCTTCGCACCTAGTTGATGATGACGGTGCCGTCTCAGTGTGGTAGGAATGTTGAGGGGTTCGACTCCGGGGAGAACGAAGGGGGTGAATCTTGAGGTAAATGAGCATCTGTGTCCCGCAAAAGGTTAGCACGAGTGAGAAGCCGATACTTGCATTTGCAATGCACCTAGTTGAAACTGATGGCTCTGAATGTGTTGGTACTTGTGAACACGGTGGGTAGTGGCTTGGGGGTTGTTCAGCGAATGTGCTACACGGATGAGGGAAAATTTTCACCTTGGGAGTGAGCGTGAGTGAGGAGATTGGACAGTGTCATTTCTGAAAGCGTTCAGTGACAGGGGATGATGCAAAGGAGGACTTACTATCCCTTGGTCCTCAGAAAAAAGCCTTCGGAGAGGCCGTTGGCTGCGCCGCCATGCCTAAGGAGCAGTCAAACAACGAAACATTTTGTTGTTTGGGTGGACTTCAGACGATGCGCGTCATCTGAAACTATCCAAAGTCCCAACTCACGTTGAGACAATGAAGGAGGGGCGAAAAGGCGAGGGGCGAAAGGGCCGGGTGGAAGGCAGGGAGACGAGGTAGCTGGAGGCGGGGTGATGGCGGTGACGGAAGAGAAGTCAAACAATGGTAAAATTGTGGAACGCACTGGGCTTCCCTCGCAAAGTGTAAATTCATACTCCGCGTCATTAAGTGAGTGTGACAGCAAGCTATATTAGTGTAGTCAATGCAGACAATGTCCTTACTATAATTGGTGTTTGCGCCACATGCGCCACAGCGGAGTTTACACCGGCGTCGCTCTCCGGTGAGTGGAACTTCAATCGACTTGGTTTGTTTCTCATTTCCCATCTTCCAACACTCATCATTTCATCCTGCGTTTTTGCCCCTCCGCCTCACCTAACCACTGTCTCAATGCGAGTTGAGACTTTGGATAGTTTCAGATGACGCACGTCGTCTGAAGTCCACCCATCAACGAAATGTTTCGTTGTTGGACATTAGGCACGGCTGTGCAGCCAAACGCCTCCCAGCAGTGTTTTTCCGAGGATTCAGATCAGTAAGTTGCATCCACATTGTTCTCTGTCACTGAATGCTTGCAGAATTGACACATTGCAACCTCCTCACTCACTCACTCAGTAAGTTTCTTGCTCGTCACTATGTAGAACATCTGACACCATGTCACAGTGTAGCTTCGTTTGCCAGGCGAGTAGCCCAACCACATGCTTCACAGAACTCTACTGACGAACATAGTAGATCCAAAGTCCTCAAGTCCTCCTGCTTTCAACACCGGCGGTCTCCAGTTTGTCCGTTCTCGCGTCTGCCTTTTCCCGGTCATTTCCCTGTGCCACCACCGCCCAATTCCTGTTGCACTCCCAACGCGAGTTGGGAGTTGTGGTGCTTTCAGGCCAACGCGAGTCGACTGAAGGTGCATCCACGACGAAGCACTTCGTCGTTGGATTTTTCTGGGCTGAGACCCGACTGCATGGTCAGTTACATGGGGCACAGGCTACTCGGCTCCCCTGGGTTCGTATTGAAGCAATTTTTGTATAGGTTGAGCTGTCATTGATATCGCCCTCAAAACAAAATGTATGTTAACAGGTCCTCAATGAAGGACGACTTGTTGACACGAGTACAGGATGCCACCCCCTTCGGAAGCATTGATCGACTTTACCCTCCCGGATGAGCCTTTGTTGGACAAAGTGAAGGCAAAGTTTCCTGTGATCAGGAAACCACTGAATGGTCAGTGGCTTCTATTTTTTTTTTCTTAGAGTGCACTGCTGAAGAGCTTTATCTTAGGACTATGGTCTGCTTTCGACACCAAGGTCATTACGTATTCTGGGGAATATGCGATATCATCCCCCAATGTGAACTTCATCCCATCCTATATCTTCGGCCAGGCAAAGCTCTGTGCACGCAAGGACAGCCGATGGGGTTACCTCGACCCTTTCCAGACCCCGCAGGAGTGGTCTAAAGAGTTTGCTTGGGCGCTGCTCATCCCCCGCAAAGGTAAACTTGTTTAATCATCACACTATGATAAATCTGATGGCATCGTAGACGGCATAGACATTGAAGGGGGTGGGGAGGAGGCCAAATATCTCAGGTATATATGGCGCACACCAACAGTGCATGAGACGACTGAAGAAAATGGTCTCCGACGTCTTTCCAAGTGGTTCTTTGACAGCCTTGAAGAATGTGCGTTGATGGTCACCGATCAAGTGAAGACTTGGGTTGATAAACATGGGAGAACAAGCGGTTCAGCCGAGACTCTCCTTCTTGCCATGTGACGCAATCTTGTGAACTTGCGCAGATCACTTAGCCTACGGGACATTCACCTTGTGGTGGCAGACTTCCAGCGATGTTGGATGGACCTTTTCGCCATGTTACAGTATTATCAAGACATGCGGGACCATTGTCACAATCTCCAAAGCACCATGGGCCCCTGGGACGTCAACCCCAACTGGATGGGTGTATTCACGGACAAGGACTCGTTAGTTCTCTCATTGTGGGAGGCTGGCGTGCTGGTCTGGCACATACGCAAGATTGAAAGTCTACCCAAGGACCTTCGAGTGGGAAAGAGAGTGTCGATGAAGTGGGATCCAGACATCAAGACCAATCACAACCCTGACAGTCCTCACGCCACCATTCATACCAGTTTCAGTGGCGAGGCCCGAGCATACCTGTGTCGGCTGATTGGTAATCTGGCACTTGGCAATTATATTCCACTCTTGTCGTCAGAGAGTTGGGACAATTGGGTCTGACGTGCTGCTTCCAATCATCCCATCAGCACCGAAACTTTCTCGCCTTCTGTCCCGTCATCATCTTCTGCGACTCTCCCAGGTCCATCCTCTTTGTCAGGTCCCTCCTCTTCTTCTGCGGCTGTCGTTCAACGGCCCCCTTCACCAATTGTCTTTGGTTCGCGACGTGAGCCCGACCTCAAAGCTCTCATCCCAGAATTGGTTGACAAAATCTCTGCATGGGTCGTTGGTGAGGTTGGCAAGACACTGGCCCAATCGATCACCACTCGGAATGCTCGGGGCAAGGAAAGACACGTCGAGCGTAAGTTACTCACATATCATTGAATTCATCCGACTGACCGATTCCCAAAAGATTCCTCCCACCCCGCTTCCTCCCGACCCAAGGAGCAACACCTGTCGTGGGCTGACCCGGTGTCCGCTTTCCTCACACCCGTTGTGGACGTCTGGGCAACAGCCCTTGCCTCTGTGGACCGCGCCGTGAATCCTTGGGGCAACTTGCTCAACAGTGGCCTCCCTTTCCCAGACCTGTTCCAATTGATTCAGGTGGAGGGAGGTGATCGGTTTGCCAGGTACATCGCCAACTGGTTGATGATCAGGCAAGCATGGGTGCCAGCCATCGCTGCTGGTCGAGTTGGTTACCCTCCCTACAAACTCTGGCGGGAGATTTTGAATGGCTTGCCCCAGTTCATCACGAGGACCAACCAAGAGGATCCTGCCTACGCAGGTTATCGTCAGATCAGCTGGTTACTGCCTCCACCCTGGGATGAGGGGCTCACCCTTACGAAGCAGTCCGAAAAGTGTCGTGCCAATCGACCAGCCGCATTGGATTTTTTGGGAGAGTCAAGCAACAAGTTTCAGGTGTTGCAGCACCAGGTTCCCGAAGAGCTGCATTTTCATGATTGTTCCTGGCGGATCGAATGGGTGCGTGGTGGCATGACACCTGAAGACGTTCGGGTCGTGTTCTGGGAATTGACAGAGCTCTCCATGCGATATGAGCTTTTGCTTGTTGATCGTGTACTCACGACCCAACTGCAGGTGAATCCAGCCATTTACACGGAGAGGGAGCAGCTGGTTTGCTTGGTGTTTGACACAACCTCGTTGGATGCCATCATCCATGATCCTTTGCCTGGAATTGGAGTCGGTTTGGCCTCCAGTGATCCTAGGAGAAGGCGGGGAAGGTTGAGTCACCTTGTCTCCCTCATGCCATCTTGGCCTGGTGCTCCCGCTCTTGTACTCCCAACTGCAACAGATCCCGGATATCTGAAGGCGGCGCAGAGGGTCCTGACCTATTGCTTGCAGACTTTATATCAGTTCTTCGATCACCATCCAACTGTACCGCGTCTTCCCCATCCTTTGTAGCATCATTGTTATTCTATGGACACACTGCTTTTGTTTCTTTTCTGCTTTTTGTTTCCATGAGGCAATAGGTATATGAAAGTCGACAATGGTCAGCTCCTCCTTTCTTTTTACCCACTCATCCCTCATGTCTTTTGCTCGCCCCAGAATCCCCCACAAGTCCAGATCCTCCTCCCCTGTTAAGCTGCTGGCTGTTGTTGAAGGCAGCACTTCCTCAACATACCTTATTACTGACAATATGACTTGGAAGTATGGTCGGCTGAAGAAACACAAGTCTTTTGTTCGTCCGGTGTTCCATGTGGCTGGTCAGAGCTATGGTCAACACGATTCCAACCCCCACCTTTCCTCTAATGTGAAGCTGGGCCATCCTGTTGATGACCCATCACTGCTGGCCAGTGACATATCATTTGTTCACTACGAGGATATGAGCACTCCTGTACCAGCTTCTCCTCAAAAGTCGGGACACAAGAAAGCTCGTCAATGGGCCCAATGGCGAGATGATGTTATCCCTTCCTTGGTTGATTACTACCTTTCCTATCTTGCCTCTCCCCAGCAACCAAGCCATCCTGCCAAGCACTCTTGTTCCTGTGGCAACTCTCGTGAACTCTCTATTTTGGTTCTTTACTTTGACAGTATGTGCTCTCTTCACTGGATTCTTTTGTCTAAGCTTTTTGCATTGCAGAGGTCCAGAATGTCAAACTATCTGTATGCAAATGCAGCCCTGCATCGACTCAGCTTATTGCCTTGGGTCTCTTCCCTTCTGCCCCTTTGCTTCCCTCTCTTGCAGTTTCCATTTCTCTACTGGAGTTCAACAGAGAATGTTTTCTCTGACTTTCCCCCAATGTCACTGGATGGTGTGCTGCAGTGGAGGCTTTCCTGAAAACAAGGCCCTATGCATCTTCCTCAATAGTATGTTTATTTTCATTTTGTGCTGTTGTGCTGTTCTATGAGTTGATTTCCCTCAGATTCAGTTGCGTCGTCGCTATGCAAATGCCCTCTATTGGTATGGATACCTTCAGCAGATGGCATCCATGCGTGTGGATGAAGTTATCTCTCTTGCGAGAGCTGAGACCTTGCCTGCTGAGGTACCATCAGAGTATTTGAGGTTGCGCTGTCCTCTTTGCTTTGGTGGTGATCATTGCCATGATGAATCATTCCTGTGGGTTCCCATGTTTTTATATATGTGCATTGTCTCATCTTGCCATGATCTTCAGAATGGACTGTATTGTGTGCTTGGATGCATGTTTCACTCAGAAGAGAAGGCATTCTCCTAGAGATGCTGAGCACCATCACCCAGCCTCTGTGTTTTTGTCAGAGGACAAGGTTCAGCATGCTCAGGACATGGTCTCGAAGCTTCATAAATCCCATCCTGCTGCTGACAACCTGGTCCAAGGCATGCAGGTCTCTGCTGCAATTCTTCAGGACTGTCATGATTCCTTCAAGGCTGCTGATGAGCAACGGGTGAAAGCTAGCACCCAGTTCTTTTCTGACACTGGATTGATGGCTTTGTTATGCCGCCATGACATAGTGTTGTGGATGGTCAATATGACCTCTGCTGGTGAAAAACAGTATTATGCCTTGGCTTTACTTTGGGAGCTCCTATCCAACCTTCCAAAAACAATGACAGTGGGCTGTCTATATGACATTGGCTGCCAGCTTCATCCAGAGTCCACTTTGGAATTTCTGTCTTCCATGCCTTTGCTCATAACTGGGCTTGTCAATTGGTCTATTATCCAAGAAAGTGTCAAGGGTTTGGCCTTTCTGATGGTGAAGGGTGTGAGAGGCTATGGAGTGAGCTCAAGAAGCTAATACCCACACTTTGTGTTTCTGGAGTAAGTTCTTTGTTTGACCTTGGTTGACTGTGTTGACTTTGTTGACCTTGTTCTATAGTATCATCAGCGCTTGTCTGTTCTTGATGCCCAAGTGTTTTTTTTACACCACAAGTCTTTGTCCAATCTTGGAGTATGGATGGCCCGTAAATGGATGAAGTGTCAAAAGCGGAAGGAAGATGTAGAGACTGTTCTAGTTGGGCATGATTTGCCAACTCTATGGAATGAATGGAATGCCCAGGTGGCTGTACAGACTAAGCCTTCACCAAGCAAGTGTTTTCTATTTTTTATGGTGGTTATTGTACTAACATAATTTCCAGGACAGTCTAAGAATAAAGGTGCTCAAGCTGTAGAGAAGGCACTTGTTTTGACAGAGAATGTTGCAGAGATTTAAAGGCGCATTACCAACCTTGAAGGGCAACTCTTAGTTTTGGATAGTGACCCCCTCAACATCAATGCTGAGCTTTAGACCACTAAACAGCATCTGGCTACCATGAAAGCTGCTTTGAATACCAATTTGGCTGCTCTAGGGGTGGAAGAGACCAAAGAGTTGAAGAAGCTCAAAACCAGTCGCTATTTGCAAGATAGAATGAATGCTAGGGCATTGAAGCATTGTATATGTGCCCGCCTTTGCCAAAGGAAGTTTGAATTTGACCGTTTGGCACATGAATACCGTCAGACAATCAATGGTGTGTTTTGTCTTGACTTTTCTGCCTGTATACTTATTATATTTGGTAGACAAGAAACTTCATGCTCATACTCAATCTGCAATTAGTCATTGAGAGCCTGCCATTATTTCATTGGTTTCCAAGTATAACTCTCTTTGTGACAAGCTCCAACATCATATCACCCATTGGATTGCACCACAAAATGCCCTTCCCCCTCTAAAGATTCCCAAGGAGAGACTATGGAGTTTAGATGTGGATGATGAAATTTGGCATGATGTTGGTCTAGAGGATTATGAGCATATGGATTCCATTCCTAGTTGGCTTGGAGATGAGAACATTCGCCAAGGAATACAAGCCATGTTAGAGCTTAAGCGTTGTGAAGAAGAAGAGAGAAGGCTTAGAAGAGAGAGGTCTGCAATGCAATGCTGGATGCAGCAGGAATGGGATGCAGTGCTGAAAGCTCTGGAAGACACAGGTGAGTGCTTCCTAGACATCAAGTGATGTAGGTATAAACAACAATATTAGGGAATGCTGCTATCCAACATCAACTGGAATTGCATAGAAAGAAACTTCTGGAGCTTTGTGGTGATTGGCAGAGAGGCGTTGAAGACATCCCCCCTTTATCTGACATGTCAATGTCATGGGGGCCATCTATTCTTGACATAGCTGCTGTGAACACTAGGAGATTAGAAGACCTGGCTCAAGATGATGATTCTAGCTTTTTGGGATCTGATGATGAGGATGATGAGGATGAAGATGCTGAGGATGCTGAGGTGATTGACTTGCTAGAGGACTTTGGTATGTTGAATGCCACTGAAAACAATGAAGATGAGGTGGAGAGATCTTCTGATCAGGCAGGGATATAGGTGGCTAGGAAAAGACACAGAGTACAATAGTTCCCTCTTTACATTGTGCACAAACATGTATATATCTTTACTTGGTCATATCTGGGAATCTCCTTCCCTATGTGGGAGTCCCACATGATCCTTATGGGGTTCCCTCTGGTGTGTTATGGGACTTCCATGGCCCATCTGGGAGTTGGACATAGTGGCCCTATTGTGTCATGGGAGTCTCATATGGTGTGTGGGACTCCCACTTGACTCTCATGGGATTCACATGCACCTTGGGGGAGTCCCCTTGGCCGGGTTGTGGGACTCCCAAAGTGGGTATGGGAGTTCCATCAGAGTCCATTGGGAGTCCCACTGGTATCCTATGGGAGTCCCTTGATACACTGTGGGAATCTCATGACAGTGCAGTGGGACTCCCACCAGTATCCTATGGGAGTCCTTGATACACTGTGAGAATCTCATGATAGTGCTGTGGGACTCCCACTGGTATCCAATGGGAGTCCCATGGCCTGTGTGGGACTCCCATGACAGTCTGGTGGGACTCCCATGACAGTCTGGTGGGACTCCCACCAGTATCCTATGGGAGTCCCATGGCCTTTGTGGGAGTCCCCTGGGTTGGTTGTGGGACCCCCATGAGAGTCCAGTGGGATTCCCATAGTGTATGTGGGAATCCCATGAGAGTCCAGTGGGACTCCCACTGGCAGCCTCTGGGATTCTCATTGTGTGTGTGGGAGCCCCACATAAGTGTCATGTGACTCCCATTCTCTATTGGGGAGTCCCCCAGGTATGTTGTGGGAGTTCCACGACTTGTGTGGGACTCCATGGGAGTCTCATGGGCTGTGTGGAAGTTCCATATGAGGCTTGCAGGAGTCCTTCTCTATTGTGGAAGTCCCGCTTGCACCCTATGGGATTCCCATTGTTTATGTGGGAGTTCCAAATGACCCTTGTGGAAGTTTGCCTGGCCCAATCTGGGATTGTAATAACCTCTCCACTATAGTTCAGTCAGTGCTGTGGGCAACTCATCATACCTGTTGACAATCCATTGGTGCACCCCAAACAGCCACGGGCTTGACCTTGTTCAGCCAGTGATGTCTTAGGATTCTCAGCAAGACCCACCTTCTGTTCAGGGAGTCCTATTATCTCTTTGTTCATGCTTACATAATGTATCCAATGTAGTTATGATGTAACATGCACAATACTTGATTTTGTAATATAATATATATGTTACTGTTATTTTGTAACATTTATATAATCAACCATTTTGATTATACATACAACATTTGACCTTGATTAGATTGCTTTCCACTTTGGGCTGCTTACATAATTACAAATCCAATTTGGTCATAATTATTTTCTATTTTATTTTATTTTAATTCTATATTATTCATGTTATTACCATTTTGAAATGCTTACATAATCAATTTATATCATTATTTTTATCTAAGTGTGGGATTCCCACATGGATGACTAATCATTACCAAATTGGCAAAATAAAGTATTGGGAATCATAAAAATTTTCTGTCATGGGACTCCCACATGGATGACTAATCGTTACCAAATTGATTAAATATAGTATTGGGAATCATAAACTTTTTTCATTATAGGACTCCCATCACCAACCTATGGGAGTCCCACAGCCGTAGTGGGAATCCCACAAGCTATGTGGGAAATTTGGTAATGGCCCAAAATGGCTAAATAACCATTTTTCACACTGGGAGAAAAAAGGGGTGAGGACACCCTGGACATTCCCATATAAAAACAAGCTATTAGCTTAAACTTTGCACAGAAAAGTTACAGCTAATAGCTTGTCAAAAGTGGTCACCTGAAGTGTGGCCAACTGATCAGCCAGCTATGGTGGGGGCCGTTTTGCACTGTTGCCCACACTGCACATATCTGGTCAGCAATACATAAGTGAAAGTGAGACTGATCAGACATATGAGTCTCATAATTGCTGAGATGTCCTGAGGGGAGTCATGTTGTCCAAGGTGGATTTGTTCTTGATCTGCCTGCTGCTCTTGGGTAATGCACTGCTTGTAGGCTCCAGTGCACATCACTTTTGCCTTTCCGCTGGCCATTGAATTTTGTTCCTTGTTTGCATATCCAGGGTGTTCTGTGAAATGGTCCCACCACCATCCTCTGTGTGAACACTTCTTGCCCGAGTTTCAACTAGCCATTGGGAGGAACCTTGTGTGATGTGGTTGTTTGCATTGGGGTGGGTGTCTTGAACAAATATTTGTTGCTGTCACACGTAAATACTTGCAGGAGGCATTGCATTGATTGCAATGAGGTATTGGTGAGGTGTGATATGATTGCCAGGAAGCATGTAAGTACTAACTACACAGAAGGACCCGGTGACTGCAGAAAGTCACATTCAGGTGAACGTTGGCGAACTTCGTCAAATTTCACACAATTTCTGGTCAGTGACCATGACCTGTGTTCACTGACCAGCAGAACACTGGGGAATAGTGTTCATGAGAGAGAGGGACAACTGTCAAATCTGGGTCCTCCAGGCTCAAGTCCAACGGAGGTCCAGAGGGAAGAAGTGGAGATGAGTGCAGGGGTGGACTGGAGGTCCAATAGGGGATATGGAGAAGGGGCTTAACAAGGACTTTGGCATAGGACTTATGTGTCATGCCCTTGTTGAGGTCAGTGTCCTTAATTTACAAGGACATAGACAGAGATAGGGAGTAGAGGGAGACAGAGGTTTGGAGGAGAGAACAGAGATTCAAAGGGAGACTTTAAGATGGAGGGTGGGAGATTTAGTTGATATACGAACTAAGGTATAAGGACAGAGTATGGGTTACTTAAATACTACAAGGTCAGATCAGAGATTGGATGGAGGAATGGAGGAGCATATGGAAAGGAATGGAGAATGGAGGTATCATATGGATATGAAATGGAGGCTGAATGAGAGCATGTGGAATAACGGAGATGTGATGCAAGACATAGCAATAGAATGAAGGTTGGTACTAGTATAAATGAAGATAAAGTCTAATTAAGAATTGAGGCAGTGAAGTGGAAGTCTAATATGGAGAACAGTATAAGTCCAAGGCAAAGTCTGATGGCAAGAGTTGGTTTTGAATTGGGGTTTGGTTGGGAACGAAGATGGACCAGACCAGAGGTTCGGGCATGGATATGACAATGCCCTCCTGTTAGGGCCAAGCCCTTGAGGCTGAAATAGGGGTGGACTTGCCTAAAACGGAGATATGGACTTGTAGGTGGTATGATCAGTGAAGCGAGTGGAGTTCATTGGCTAAGTGTTTTTTGTTGATTGCATTGGGATTCAGTTGGAGACTGAAATTTCAGTATAAGAGGTTGGTGCCCACTGGGGCTGTGACTTGTTCTCTTTTTCCCACTTCCACCATGTCCAGCCCAACCCCATCCTGTTCCCCTACACCAGCATCATGCAATGTCAAGGAGCTCAGCAAGCAGCTCAAAATTGCCAGAAAGAGGCAGGAAGTGGGGCACATGGCGTGACTTTGATGCAAGGAGAAGAAGGAGTGATGCAAGCGTGAGGAGAGGGAGCAGAAGGAATATGAGGTGGTGGCACAGAAGGAGGCAGAGGAGAAGGCATGGTGCAAGAAGAGGGAGCAGAAGGAGCATGAGGAGGCAGTGTGGAA
>JBBPRK010000421.1:0-23600 GCA_038093075.1 Boletus patriciae | reverse complement strand
TGTCCGATTAGCATATGCTACTTGCTGTCTATTCCTCTGGTTTGATCGGAGTACAAACCTACAGGTGTAATTTACATTACATAATATTCACACACTCTTTCTCTCGCTAAATGTTCGTGATAACATTCGGAGCTCAAACTTGTAGGTGGGCTTTACATTACGTAATGTTCGCACACTCTTCCACTGTTCCTGTAGGTAGCTTTCGCACAGAAGTAGCAACTTTGACACGGCTTATTGTCACTCGCAACTTGGCGGCGCACCGACATGGGCTAGCCGACTCGTGGGAACCAGTTAGATAATCACCATGTGTTTGTGCCTTTTTTAACCCTTGGCCCATCTCTGTCTGGGCCACCACCCATCCTCGCCTCTCTCCAGTAAGTCCTCGACGCGTCTTCGCGCGTCCCCCGCTCATCCCCGCCCTTCCAAGCCAATCCCTCTCAAATAATGCGTGAAGTCATCTCTGTCCACGTCGGCCAGGCCGGTGTCCAGATTGGAAATGCCTGCTGTACGTCTCCTGCACGCGTCGCAACCCATCGGTGCTAATTCCGTCTCCCAGGGGAACTCTACACCGTCGAACACGGTCTGAGTGTAATTTCATTCCTCCGGTCTATCTGATTCCCGCTGATCCGACACGTCTAGCCCGACGGTCGCCTCGTCGAAGGCTCCCCATCTGCTAATGACGATGGCTTCAGCACGTTCTTCTCCGAGACTTCTTCGGGAAAACACGTTCCTCGGTCTCTGTACATCGACCTGGAGCCAAACGTGATCGACGAGGTCCGGACTGGTACCTACAGGAGTCTCTTCCACCCCGAGACTCTGCTCACGGGTAAAGAAGACGCCGCGAGCAACTGTATGTCGTCCAGCTTATCTGTATGCTGTTTTATCTCATCCCATCCATTCAAGACGCTCGTGGTCACTACACGATTGGCAAGGAGCAGATCGACAACGTCATGGACAAAGTTCGTCGCCTCGCCGACAACTGCTCTGGTTTGCAGGGCTTCTTCGTGTTCCACTCCTTTGGTGGTGGTACTGGATCGGGCTTTGGTGCTCTGATTCTTGAGCGTCTTTCTACTGATTACGGTAAAAAGTCAAAGTTGGAGTTCAGTGTGTACCCTGCTCCTACGATGGCAAACTCCGTCGTTGAGCCTTACAACTCCGTCTTGACGACCCACACGACCCTGGAGCATTCGGACTGTTCATTCATGGTCAGTTGGCATATCACGTATATCTGTGCAGCACGCTTACCTACATCTGATCCAATTAGGTCGACAACGAGGCTATTTACGATATCTGCAAGCGGAACCTCAACATCACGTCCCCTAGCTTTACCAACTTGAATCGCTTGATTGCTCAGGTTGTCTCATCAATCACGGCCTCTTTACGTTTCGATGGTTCTCTCAACGTCGATCTCAACGAATTCCAGACCAACCTCGTTCCGTAAGTCCTCCGTGGTGCAGTCTACCCGTACTTTAGCTGAGCGCATCATAGCTTCCCTCGTATTCATTTCCCTTTGGCCACCTTTGCTCCCATTATCTCTGCAGAGAAAGCCCATCACGAACAAAATTCAGTTGCGGACATGACTTTCTCGTGTTTCGAGACCGGCAACCAGATGGTCAAGTGCGATCCCCGTGAGGGCAAATACAGTACGTCAATTTATACCTCGTGTCCGCCTTTTATTGAGTCGGTTACCAGTGGCGTGTGCACTGCTCTACCGTGGTGATGTCGTGCCCAAAGACGTCAACGCGGCTGTCAGTATCATCAAGACCCGCCGGACCATTCAATTCGTGGATTGGTGCCCCACTGGCTTCAAGCTCGGTATCTGCAACGAGCCACCCGCTCACATCCCCGGCGGTGATCTCGCCAAGGTGTCCCGCAGCATGTGCATGTTGTCAAACACGACGGCCATCTCGAGTGCATGGAGCCGTCTCGACCACAAATTCGATCTCCTCTACTCTAAGCGTGCTTTCGTCCACTGGTATGTTGGCGAAGGTATGGAGGAGGGCGAGTTCTCGGAAGCGCGTGAGGACCTTGCCGCGCTTGAAAAGGATTACGAGGAGGTTGGGATAGACTCTGCGGACGCCGAGGAGGCTGGAGAGTACTAGACAACTTTTTTACACGTTTACCTTTTGCATGATTTCCCCTGGTTCCTTATACGAAGCTAGTTCCTATAATTTGTTTCCGCCGCACTGTTGATGAATCTTACGAATACCTTTATCGGAACACGCCTGTTCTCGTCTGCACAAAGCGAGGGAATGATTCAAACCAGTTCAGACCGTGTTCCGGTTCCGAGGGGGCTGGGCCGAGAATATTTCCAAAACGAGAATTATCAAAAACAAATTTTGGGGGCGGATAGATACATTCGTCTCTACTTCCACGACATCGGCGGTTTCGCTCTTCAACCATGCGCGAAGTCATCTCTCTCCATGTCGGCCAAGCTGGCGTTCAAATTGGCAATGCATGCTGTGGGTTTTACGATATGGTCAGTTGCCCTTGACAACTGACGATTCTCCAGGGGAGCTCTACACCTTGGAACACGGTCTGAACGTACGCTGTCCTCCGTTTCTGTTCCAGGGTGCACTCTAATTTCATTTTCAGCCTGACGGTCGCATTGCAGACCCCAGCGCGAACACTGATCACGGTTTTTCAACGTTCTTCTCCGAAACTGGTTCTGGGAAACATGTGCCCCGCTCCCTTTACATTGATTTGGAGCCCGGTGTCGTGGACGAGGTCAAGACTGGTCCTTACAGATCACTCTTTCACCCTGAGACAATGATCACTGGCAAGGAGGATGCCGCCAACAATTGTAAGCCTATTTGTCCCAGGTGTCAGTTCGCGCAGACTGCTCATCGCTCCTCGATCGCTGTCTCCTCGCAGACGCCCGTGGCCACTACACCGTAGGAAAGGAACTCATTGACCCCGTCATGGACAAACTGCGTCGTCTCGCCGACAACTGCTCTGGTCTGCAAGGTTTCTTCGTGTTCCATTCCTTCGGTGGTGGCACTGGATCGGGCTTCGGTGCGCTTCTGCTGGAACGGCTCTCGACCGACTATGGAAAGAAGTCCAAGCTGGAGTTCTGCGTATACCCTGCTCCCCAGCTCTCTAGCTCCGTCGTCGAACCGTACAACTCCGTTCTGACGACTCACACGACGCTTGAGCACTCGGATTGCTCTTTTATGGTAAAGCTCAGATTAAATGAAGCATTAATTGTTCTAATGCATCCTCGAAATAGGTTGACAACGAAGCCATCTACTCTATTTGCAAAAAGAACCTAGGCGTCTCACAACCCAGCTTCGTCAACCTGAACCGTCTAATTGCGCAGGTCGTTTCCTCGATCACTGCTTCTCTGCGGTTCGACGGCTCCTTGAATGTCGACCTAAACGAGTTCCAGACCAACTTGGTTCCGTGAGTGATAAGATTTCCGACTGTGTTCTTTTCTAAGAAAAGCTTCTGTCTAGTTTCCCGCGTATCCACTTCCCGCTCGCTACTTATGCACCTTTACTTTCGGCTGAGAAAGCTACTCACGAGCAGAACTCGGTCAATGAGATGACTTTCTCTTGTTTCGAAAACGGACATCAAATGGTAATGTTGTTTGCAGAGATGAAACTATCGTTAGTTGACCCTCATCTCCCCCTAGGTGAAATGTGATCCCAAGGAAGGCAAATATAGTATGTTGGCACCATAATTATTCCTCGCGACGTGCTGATCTCTTACGATAGTGGCTTGTGCCCTCCTATACCGTGGGGATGTTGTTCCAAAGGATGTCCAGGCGGCCGTCGCCACCATAAAGACAAAGAAGACCATTCAGTTTGTCGACTGGTGCCCCACTGGCTTCAAGCTCGGAATTTGCAATGAACCTCCGGCCTACATCCCCACCGGTGACCTTGCAAAGTCGAGCCGCAGTCTCTGCATGTTGTCAAAGTGAGTTCTTGGAGTCTAGGGCCGGACATCAACTAACCGTATGGTGCAGCACTACTGCCATATCTGTTGCGTGGAATCGCCTTGGTGAGTCACCAGAATTAAAACAGCGGTTTCCCTCAGCATTGACGCCATGCCAGATTACAAGTTTGATTTGATGTACTCGAAACGTGCTTTCGTTCACTGGTACGTTGGTGAAGGAATGGAAGAGGTATGTCATCTTTTTTTCTTTGCACTTCCAAGACTCACCGTCTCGCAGGGTGAATTTTCAGAGGCTCGTGAGGATCTTGCTGCACTGGAGAAAGATTACGAAGAAGTGGGCACCGACTCGGCGGATGCTGAAGAAACCGCCGAGTATTAGGCAATTCGCTTCTGACGTTCCTTCCCCCCGATACATTACTTTCCAAAAGTGATTTAGATAAGATATTAACTTGTCAGCTATTGGCTTGAGGGGACCTACGGTCCATCAAAGAATATATTCCCGGGATTCATCCAAAGGACCCATCTTTCAGTTCATTGGCCTCTGTAACATCTGGAGGGTATATATAATCTATCCTAAGCCAAGGTGATGGTTATCTCCACGCCAGGACTAGTGTCAGCGAGCACCATTGAAACGCTGTCGCGACGTCAGTACTCAAACAATAGGTTCAAATGGTATCTACCTGGACAAGGTCTGCACCAGGTAGAAGTAACCTTGCGGTGCATTCTCAGCAGCCTTTAACATTTGCTCCTTTGAATGGGTAGTCAGCAGGCCAATTACCCTCGACCCGGCAGCCAAGCCGCTCGCAACCCCAGCGGGTGCATCCTCTACAACAACGCCTACTCATGAAATACGCCTGTGTCCTAGTGCAAAAAGTGGAGTTGCTCACAATCAGTTGCACCGACGCCGCATCTAGCAGCCCCCTCTAGGTATGGTTCCGGGCTTAGATAGGCAGAGTTATTACGCATATCGACGAACAAGGAACGAGGGTATTACTGTGGTTTTCCTTTGTGGACATCGTCCGCTGTTACAAAGTCATGGGGAGAATCTATGTTTGCTGCGTTCAAGGCAGCAGTAGCATAGACTCTGGTCGCAGACGTGCAAATCGTCCACAGCTGGTTGGGTTTACTCTTGGCTAGTGACAGCTGTTGTATAAAGTAAGCGACTCGTTGAAAGAGCCGCGTAACGAGGAGATATCTCACACTGTCAAGGATTGAGCGCACGCCGGGGAGCATCTTGATGCCGTCCTCCGCAGACTCGATGATAGCTCGTTCGAACCGTTCAGCTTCATCCTCATAGCGCAGCAAGCATTAGAAAGACGCATACGTATGCGAATCGAGAGCCAAGATACCTTGAGCAACTCTGGATCGGTGATGCCGCACCACTTTGCAAGATTATCCATGGTCCTGATGCCATGTGAACCTGTAAAAGACCGGTTTGAATGCCAGTGTGGTTAGACCGAGAGGTGGGGTAGTTACTGTGGAGGATCGTCTTTACGTCGAGCCCGGGATATGTCTTTGCAAAGGTTTCCCAAGCGCCGATGACGCCAGTGGTCGAATCAACCAGCGTGCCATCCATATCAAATAATCTGGACATCCATAAGTCTTCGGCGATGGGGGATAACGTAGAGACATACACCGCGCCCACCTGGAACTTTACCTCGGGCATCGTACTAGCTGACGGGATTGAAGACTAGGGTGCGGGCGGGCTCGCTTCCGCTCGGCTCGAGACAGGTGCCCATGACAGTGTTTGGATCTAAAGCCGTTGTCAAACAACCGCTCAATATGGACTGTAGCATATAGTAATGCCACCGCGACGTCGTCAACAGTACACTCAAGAAAGCATCGACCAGCAGCTCCAGCAGATACATCTCCTCGATGCATCCTCCTCCTCCGAGAACCTGGAACAGCTTGGTCCCATCATCAAACAAATCCATGCAAACCGACAGCAGGAGGTCTATCTGCGTAGCCTTCAAGGGCTTATCGAGGCAAAGGACGCAGAGATAGAAGGTATCTGCACGGAAAACTATCAGGAGTTCATCTCCTCCATCTCCACTCTCTTCACAATCAAGTCGTACACCACCAACCTCCGCGAGAAGATCGCGACCTTGGATGAAAGCGTTGGGCACCTTGGAAAGGGGCTCGTCGAAAAAAAGAGGACTTTGCTACAATCAAAGAAGACAGCTTCAAATCTTGACGAAGCGATCGACACGTTTCAATCTTGCTTGAAGCTTCTCGACGTCATCGACCGCATTGGCGACATGATCCAGGAAGGCAGGTTTTGGAGTGCCTTACGAGTGAGTCAAACGGAAATCATTCGTGCTCCTCATGCTGAACTACTTCTCTCCAGTCCCTGGAAGACATCCAGTCCATGCCGTTGACATCGCTGTCGCACACCCCGTTATACCAGCATATATTGTCTTCCTTGCCCTCGCTTCGAGTCCAGGTACAAAACGCTGTTACTGCTTCCATGAAACAGTGGCTACTTGAGATCAGAAATGTCACAGCTACAGTAGGGATGTCAGCCATGGAAAATATGGATGCGCGTACGCGAAAGTGGAGAGCCCGACGTGAAAGGGATCCGATGTTGAGATCAAGTCGCGTGGGCAGTGCGGTTGAGATGGTCACATATGAAAGAACCGACAGTAAGTCCCGGCTGTACCAGATTGATTGTGGTCTTGAATTGCCGTGATGCACAGATAATGTCCTTGACAAGGACAAGATTAAAGTTGATTTCCAACCGCTATACCAATGCGTCCATATCTATATTTCCTTGGATTCCCTCGACGATCTCCGTACCTCATACCAAGCTGATCGCAAGGCTCGCCAACTCTATCTTGATCCTTGGACGTTGCTAACCCTCTATTCAGGCCCAGTCGGACCTTATTCTCCCCACGCCGCTCTCTTTATCGTCCCTCCCTGCCCTCTTGGAAGAAATATGTGGCTTCTTCATTATAGAATCCCATGTGCTGGAAACTACTTCTGGCTTCCGCTCGGAAAGAGAAGTCGAGGAGCTTTGGGATGCGGTTGTGTCTCGATTGTCTTCAGCTATCGGTTCCGCCTTGGTGGAGCAAAAAGATCCTGACACATTTTTGAGAGTCAAGGAATATTTGACGGCATTTGTTATGACACTCGAGGTGATTGTCAAATGTCGTCGCCTTGACCGTAACACCCATGACCCAGTTGCACAGTCCTATTCTTACTCAACACATTCCCTTCATTCTCTAACACTCGCTCTGTTCGAGAAATACACGGGACTACTCGAAACTGAGTTTAGTCGCAAGTTGGATTCGGTACGTTCTGTATTTATTGATCTCTTACTAGTCTTAGATTTCATCTAGGTTGTGCTCAAAGATGATTACTTGTCAATGTATATCACTACCTCGTCCGAGAAAGAGTCTGTACTCAATAGCGTTTGGCTGAGCACCTCTGAAAAAGAAGTCCTTACCCAGTAATGCCGCGCTCACTTGTATAGGGAGAGATGTACTTAACCATTTCCAGGAGCCTTATACCGCTCACTCTACCTTGGTCCCAAAGCTTTTACCTCTGTTGTCAAGATGTAAGCTTACTTCCATTCGTGGGTGGACCACTCATAACATTCACAGATCCGAGCCTTCATTCAACAGTTTTATCAGTTCGTAGAAGGCGTTTCGCAACACCACAGCAACATCGACGATCTCCTGAGTCGGGTAAGACTATGTGATCACCTTGTCCCTCACTCACAAGAGCTCCCCTTTAGTCACTTGATAAGCTTTTGTCGAACCACATCAGTGACAGCATAAACAAACGGCTTCAAAGTACATCAGCGCTCTCCCAAATTGCACAAATTGTGACCAACTTGGAGTACTTTGAGGTAGCTTGCGCTGAGCTAGGACAATCACTCACCAACCTCAGGTACTTCTTGCCAATTTGCTAAATTGATTCGCGGGTATGCTCACTCTCCACAGGTCTACGCAACGAGGGGGGACGATCCGTCTCGTTTCGTCACCTTTTTCAGAGCCATTCCAACGATCTCGGAGGCGGATTACGGCCCTTATTACTTCGAAGCTTGACGACTTTTTTGATTTGTCTGAATACGACTGGACACCACAGGGCCGCGAAGAAATGCCGAGCATGTATCTCTATGAGCTCGTGAACTGGCTTACTACTGTCGTAGATTCTCTTGCACTCAAGGATACCTATAAGGAAGAGGCCTACAAGGGTGCTATAGGGTATATCGCTGAGTGTTTTATGGTACACGCTCTCTTGTTATTGGTCCCTTTACTGATATGAACGCGACGTAGAACTTCCTGATTGGTCCAAAAGTGCCAGCAATGAACGAAAACGCAGTCGCCAACATGGCGACCGACATGACGTTCCTGGAAGGTGAGATTACGAGGATTGGGCGAGGGCACCTCAATTCATCGTTCACCGAACTACAAGCCGTATGTACTCCGACCCCACAGCGCTTTCTTAATCTGACGGTATCTGCAGATGGCCAAGATTATCCTCACAGATACAGTGCAGGATTATCTGAGCGCAAATGTTCGACAAACATCCCACAGTGAAGTCAAGCCGAAAAGGCTGCAAGCACTTTTGGAGAAACTTGCCAGGTATGGGGCCACCCGGCGTGACAACCCTTCCAAGGAGAGAGGAGAGAGACGCAGGAAGGAGGCGGAGACGTTGCACAGGATGAGCCTTACATATACTTAGTCCTTAGTTGAACAATCACACTTTATTCCAGGCTAGCATGATGATAGAAGGATGAACATCTATAGCATACTTGCATTGAGACAGCAAGTAGAAACACGCTAGAAAGTTGAAGGGGATCGCAAGTAACAAGCGGTGGTTTTATAGTAAAACGGTGTATCATTCGACGTCGTGAGGAAGACCAATCAATTGAACATACGGAACCAACTCGAAAGAAATCTACTCTGGCTCATCACCTCCGTTTGTTGATGTTGGTCGCCAACCACTCGAGACCCTCGTAAAGCCCATCTCCAGATGTGGCGCAAGCGGCCTGGATTAAGTTCCACGTCAATCCCGAATTTCGGCCACATCACTCCAACATGGGCACTGACCTGGATATACCATGTTCGCTGTCTAAGGGATTGAAGGCCAAGTTTGTCGGTGATTTCAGCGGCATTCATGGCATTAGGAAGATCTTGCTTGTTGGCGAAGACAAGAAGAAGGGCATCCCGAAGTTCGTCCTCGTTCAGCATTCGTTGAAGTTCTTCGCGGGCTTCCGAAACACGTTCCCGATCATTCGAATCAACCACAAAGATGATTCCTTGCGTGTTTTGGAAATCTGAAGTAGAAGATTAAGCAAATGATAAGCGTATGGAATATTGACAACGTACAGTGCCTCCAAAGAGGGCGGATCTTATCCTGTCCTCCAACATCCCATACAGTGAACGAGATGTTCTTGTATTCGACCGTCTCGACGTTGAAGCCTATACATTGTAAGAAACCAGGCTAATCACAGTCGGTCATGTGCCTACCAATCGTAGGGATCGTAGTCACAATCTCGCCGAGCTTAAGCTTGTAGAGGATAGTGGTTTTACCGGCGGCGTCAAGACCAACCTATGTAGATGAATTGATAAGGTAGTCTGGGGCAGAGGGCACTGTACTTCCGTACCATCAAAATCCCTAGAGAAAATGGCGACGTCAATTGGTGCGACTGGGACACTTGCTAGATTTGATGCTTACGCATTTCCTTGTTCTTGAACAAGGTGGAAAGAAGACGTGACACCGAGAGACCCATTGTGTATTGCGACGACGAGGAAGAAAGACGAGTGGTTTGTCGAGTTAGCTGGAGGTAAAGAGCAAGTTTGCTGTTTGGCCAGGTAACGTGTGAGAACAGCCTTTCGAACTCCGCTAGTGGCACGACGCCGTTCTGTGCGCTCAATGTTTGCACTGGCAAGTCCACTCAAAATTCCGCTGGCTTTTATAGATTGTTACACGTTAGAGGTACACCGCATAGTCTACGTGTTCTTACTGCGGAAATTTGGTGCGCGTCGTTCCTAGCGCGCTACCTCTCACGCTTTCCTGCACTTGTGAATTATATCCCAACTGCTGGCATATCCCCCAAAAAACCTGAAGAAAAATGTTGCTTTCATGGATGCTTTCGTCCTTTAAGGTGAATTACACAGGGGTCCGTACTCCCCTTCTAGAACTACGTGGCGCGAACGCGACCAATTCCTACTTCTGCACCATACGCGATCACTGGCAACAGTGGTTGACGATACCATAATGCGGGCCATCCTAAACTAGTACGTGTGCACTTCCGAGCGTTCCAGAATACTTGGTTGCAATGATGGAAACCCGCGCGACCACAGGCGCTCGGTCACTGCATGCGCGGAATGCAGGGCTGAGTCTTGTTAATGGAGCGATTGATGGCCGTGGCCTTCGTTCGCACGTGGAGGTCACGACAAAGGATGAGATCACGGCCGAAGATGAGATCGACAAGATTCCCTGACCAGATACAGGCAGTTCATCGAAATCTATCTCATGAGAAGAAGATGCACAATCTATTGCGAACGAGAAGGGGGAAACAAGATGCTATCTAACTACAGACCAGTATAAGGAAAGGAAAGCTGATACAGAGCTAATGTAAGAAAGTGACGAGTAACAGTGCACAGACAGTAATGGAACGGTGGAGTAAAGAATACAGTGTTTTCTATGTAACACAATTAGACCGCGACAGTTGCATTCGTACAGTAAGTGAGATAGTATCATTGACACGAAACGCGCTCTACTTTTGGCGTTCCCATGAGAGCGTCAGTTATCGACTGCTCGTGACGCGCAGACTGTACCTGTTTAAGTTTGCCCTGCTAGATGGGCGTCCAATCTTTGGCGCCACCCGGCATAGTATGGACAGGCTGGACTTGGTTGATATCCACAGAGTTCGAACAGGACAAGTTGTTCATGGAATCCGGCGTTAAACCAGACTTGCTCTCGCGCTATAAAATAGGGTCCCGTCAGAAACAGGAGACAGGCAACACGACAAGAAATAACCTTGTCGAACTGCCGACATCGCTTGTGTAGCGTCAATTCGGCGCGTACACATCACTACAGCGTGTCAGAAACAAGGAGCCTCGGAATGTATAGATTAGTCGGCTTACGGTATGCGGCGACTACGGTGGCACTCCGAGTCAGACCCTGGTGGCAATGCACGAGGACTACCCCTCCAGCCGCGATGGCTTGCTCTATGAATTGACATGCAGTGGGAAGCCAAACCAAAAGATCGGCGAAATCGACATCCTCAACAGGAATTCGCAGATGAAGGATACCAGATTCGGGAATCTCTGCGGGGATTGCATCGTCGCAAACGGATACAATATGAGTAATCCGGCGTTCTGTTAACGACCGCGGTGATCTGGCCGCATGGATGCTAGAGATGCAAGGTGTATCAGGGGATGATACGCCACGAGGATAATACAGCAAACGCCATACTTTCCGAGATACAGCCTACCTGGGATGATTGTATCAACGTTCTTCCAGCCCATGGTACCTGGCTGAAGAGTCTGGAATTCCTGTTAGAATGTCCGAAGTGACACCTCGGTACATTGTTGGTTTTGTAGTTTCGGACAGGCTCCAGCGTTAAGCAGCGGTAGGCAACTCGGAGGATCGAGTAACCGTACGCGCCATTACTTGCGAGTACAAGGCTCGTCAATGATGTTCGATGGCAGTGTGAAGAAATCGCATCGTCACAGCCAGGAGCACCCGCTGAGGAAGAGAGTCGAAATGCGGTGCCCCAGACGGAGTACTCGGAAAGGAGATCGTTCAGTGGGGCGCGCTCACCGCCACCGGCGGTGGACATGACGCAAGAACGGTCACTGTAACTTTTCAGAAACGAAAGGTCAGGTTGTAGGTGAAACATGTACCGTGCGTCCCGTATCCGGGAGAGCTGTTAACCTAATCCGGTGCTTCTCTTCGCGCTGCTTGCCACTTCGGGCAAGTTACGCAACGAATTTCCTAGTAAAATGGCCATATTCGGTAGAACATAATGAGGGACGCCGGATGTCCAAGTAGCCGTGTCCGAAGCTGAACCACCCAACCTATTGGAGAACTAACATATCAGCTTGACTTCCATCATCCATGCCCTGAATAGATCCAATGCAGTGACGTCGACAATTTAAATTTCCAAGTAAAAAGCGCGTACCTTTTGCATTGCCGCCAGTCCGGGTCTGTGTGGGATATCCACCCGTGCAAGGTACTGCAATGATTGCTGAGCAGGAATACAGCAACCAGAACACCATGATATCATGCAACAACAGTCGTGCTTCCTTGAACCGACTTGGCTCTTCGTCTGTCCCCAAAAAACTTGACGCCCCTTCCATGCCATTTGCCGGCACTCCGGGCTGGATCCTTTCGCTAAACGATGACCATGCCCAAAACACGCCTCTACCACATTGCTGAACAGCGTTACCAGTGCGATCCCCACGAGGCTTAGAGGGAACATAACGAGGTTGTCGGGATGCCAGGCACCCCTGCCTTGGACGTTACACGTGCCCTGCTAGTCGGACGGCGCCGCGTGCATGCTGCGCAGTGGGGGGGGGTATGGAAGAAAAAAACGTGGCGAGCCACCGGACCCCAGAATCGTCTACAGCGAGCCCCTCGTTATTAATTGTTCGTCGCGACTCGGTCGGAGATAAAATTCGCCACACGGAAAAGGTATGCTCTCCATTGACATACAGTGTGACCCAGGGCCACGTAAAGGTCCAGGGGATCCATAAATATGGACCCGTCCGAGTTGCAGATTCCACTGTCAAAACAATCGCCACATCCACTGGCAAGTCTTCCGTCTACCAAACGATCATACCACCTTTGCCTCAGCAAACCCAAGTCAGGAATGCTCCAAATCGAATGGAAGTCTTCTGTGAGTTGATGTTACGCGATCTCTATCTACCGCCTCTTGATTCCGAAAAGCTTTATCACTCAGACGGCCGGCGGCGTAGTCGGCCGAAGGCTTCGACGGTGCATGGCTGGCTCGTGAAGTGGCGTGCTACGTTCAGCGGTAACGAACGCCTTCGCAAGGAGGGCATCCGCGAAATGCGCGAAGCCAAAGCCGTGCGAGAGTACAAGAAAGAGAAAAAGGCTGCTCGGCAGGCCAAGGCAGGAGTGTCAACGAAGGAACGGCGATCACCGGCGCCAAAAGGAGTGTCTCGCGTTTCTCAACACTCTTCTGCCAAACGTCCGAGTCGCCAAAGCACTCGGCGTCTGACTTCCCCAACCCACTCGCCAAGATCTACCCCTGCCAACAGCCGGCGATCGAGTCATAACCGCCAGGGAGCGGGTGACCGTACGCCACACAGCTCGCGAAAAGCTTCCTACAGTCAGGGGAACGCTATTCGAGCTACGAAGAAGAAACGATGATCCATCCCATCAACATATCCACCAGTGTTGTGTATTTATTATCCCAGGACACATACTTATTATACACATATTTATACCCGCGGAGGGTTTGCATACTGTATGCTTTGAGTGGGAAAACTGGCCACGTAATATGTGGTTCATTACGAATGGTAGCCGACTCGCAATAGATATTCCTAGATATAGTATAGGCAGGAAGCCTCGTATCCTGATCCTGCGCACCGCGCATGGCAGGAGGAGTCACGGAACCCGGATAGCAACGTGCTACAGCTGAGATGAGGCAGGCTGAAAGTAGTATGAGATATTACGTACAATGTTGTTCAATCATGATGCGAGTTGTCTCCCGTACCGGTGATCATTTGGGCTTTCTTCTTTTTACGCCTTTTCCGTTTCTTTCTGCGATTGTTCAATTCGCTAGTATTGCCGGGTTTATCAGTGAGTTCCGGTGGGCCGTCGAGATTTAACAATGGGATGCCAAGCGGCTTAGCTTTATCAGGTATTGGTATGAAATTAACGTGGAGTTGACTCATTTCAGGGGTTGTTGGCATTCCCGGAACCGGATCTTGTAGGGCCCAGAGAAGAATGAGGCAAATGCGTGGACAACGAGCACAAAATTCTAAGCGCACCGGAAGGGTCCCGGGACTGTGCCGAAAGTGAGGGGACAGTGGGGACAGTTAGACTCGGGGAAAACGTGGTCTGGACGGGCAATCTTACAGGCAGTGAGAAGACCAACGTCGTTGACCGCTGCCCTTCAGTCACGTGGGATTCCTGATGGCCTGGCCCCATCTGCTGCTTTTCTTTCACAGAAGGTGAATCTGGCAGTGTCCAATTACTATACTGCATTGAAGGGCAAAATGGATAGCCCTGACTGTGCTTTGGGAGCTCCTCTGAGGTTGAATTCTTTAGCAGGGAAACCGAGTGCGGAGAGACACTCTTAACAGAGGGACATGGATTGGCCTCCGACTCGGCTTTTCTTTTCTTCTTGCTGCCTTCATGTCCAAAGGGGTCTGTCTTCGATTTCCGCTTAGTTGGTCTCCCTTTATGCTCCTCGTCGTCTGATTTCGGGGAATCTTGCGGTTGTGATTCCGCGACACCTTGGTTTTTTGCGTCGTTCTTCCCAAGTCTACGCCTGAGTTTGGAGGCCACATGAGCCAGTGGTGGTGCCGTAGGGATAGATGTACCAACACCCAATCTGTACAGATTCTGTTTGTAAGTCCGCAACACGGATAAAATCGTCGGGTACCTTGGGGGCCGGCGTAGTTCTTCCTCGAGTAATTGTGTTGCATTCACACCACTGGATCTAAGTTGTGCAAGGTGAGCAGGTTTTATCCAAGACGTGACTAGATCATGTGCAAAGGACATGGACATGTCAATCTGAGCCTGCAGACTCTCCGTGTCAACATCATCTTCGGCGGCCATTTGGGGTCCTTTTGGTAGAGACACTTGGTGTCCAAGGCGCGATTTCTCACGCCGTGGCTCTGACAGGAGTCCCTTCGGCACCAACACCTTCCTCGTCCGACGCCATGGTGAACAAGCGGAAGAGGGATGACTCCAGCGACTCCGATTCAGACGAAATAACACCGGGAAAACAAATTCTTCCTGTCGCAAACCTCCCGTACGACTTCGATCAAGAACCCCAGGATGGCATGCAATACTTGTTCTTGGTTAGGTACTGTCTCGATTTCACCACGTATTCTATCTGCATTCACTGAGCCCGTAGACGAGATGCACGTCGATTACCTCGCATCACCAGAGTGCGAAACCCATATGAAGTGCCCGAAACGAAGGTCACGCATACATTTACACCCTCATCTACCAACGCCCTCCCGTGTGAGGAGTGGAGGATCGCGTTTCAAACACATTTCTCTAACCTGAGAAAGGTATTCGTGTCCCTAGGTTAATATGACACTTGTATTCACATGGCACAGAACCTAACCCAGGCAACAATCCATGTCGGTCACGATCATTCAGGTTCAAGACAGAGGGTTATTCCGCCGAAGAAAGATAGGGATGCGTGGTGGAAATTCCTTGCTGGCTATCCCGAGTCAGCATGGAGTCCAAGGGACCGACCTGTACGGAAGAAACTCACCATGTCAAACCGCACGCGAGTATCTGCTGACCCCGCTGAGGTTGTACAGCCTGGGGATGCGGCGAGCCTCCTTGATGTGCACTCAAGAGGCGAACCTTCTCACCTCTCCATCGCCCACCTTTATGACTTGCCACGGAATGTTCCACGACATCCGAGCTCCCTTGACATTCTTCGAACCACAGAATCGACGAATGCAGCCCCATTCGCAGCCGACCCCTCAATATCGACCGAGGAAGTTGGAGAGGAGCACGTCGAGCAACTTTCACCTCCCGAGGTTACGCCGGGTCATTTACGGGAAATTGATCATGTTCGACGTCTGCTTCTTATTCTCGTTCTTTTGCTAATTCTTCGACATAGCGAATGGCAATCCACCTGCTGATGTACTTTACGCACTGGATAAACGTCCATCTCCAGAAACCCAGCGACCCACTGACAACCATCTTGGCCGGCCACGGGCGGTGGATTTTTGCGCTTCTTACCAAAATAGAGGATCAGTTGTCTGCTGACGAGATGAATCTTTTGCGCAATCTCGCCCGTGCCTGTCTCGGGCTGATTCAAAGGTATAGAGGCAGGCGCGCAAAGAACGACGCAGCGCTTGAAGGGGTTGCAAGTCCTGCGCTCGTAGGAAACACGACGCACATGTCGGATGCGTCGTGCTGGATGACCTTCGCTGCGATTGCAGGGCATTGGTGTCAAAGGGACCTTTGGGCTGATGCCGAGACCACATTGGCCAGTGCTTGATTACTCTCGCGGGCTTGGCATGCCGATGGATCCGATACTTCTGGTTGTTGCTGTCGATGGTGGTGGCCACGTCGCTGGAGAGACTCTGGTCTGTCTTTGATGTAAACTGACACGAATTGTATATCGACCCCATAAAGACCGCTAGTGTGAGTCTATTTTAACTGTTAGTATATCGAGACCGCGAAGCGATGCTGCCCAGTCCCTTGTAGGTTTCGTGGGAAACGTATGTCAGGTCGCTTGATCGACTCGAGGTTGTGTGCACCTGCCAAGCCGGCCATGTCCCTTCAAGTTGGGCCCTTCGCCTGTCCTGTCTAAGGCTGTCTTTAAATTTCTTTTCCCTCTCCCTTTCATCCACACCCCGTCCACCCAGTTTTACCAGTCAGCATGCGCATCTTCGCCAGCGTCTTCTTGATTATCTCCTCTACCTTTGCGTACCAGATCACCTACCCTGGTGGCAGCCAAGGTTGGAATACCACGGGTCCCAACTATCTGAAATGGGATCGTGTCGACACCGACCCCCTCAACTTCACAGTGGTCCTGACGAACCAGGTGTGTCCTTGCCCATGTCCCTTCGTGCTCCCTTAGGCTAGATGCGTCGGAAACATAGGGCACCGCCTATAGTCAAATTCTGGATAACCTCGTCGACGGAACGCTTGACATTGCTATGTGTAGCCCACCTAGTGGAGGCTGGCCTTCAGGCACTGCTTTTCGTGTCAATATTGTTGCAGATTCCACAGACCTCAACACTATACTTGCTCAATCTAGCGAGTTCAACATCACTGCAGTTGCTTCCGACGGGTCTACTACGGCTCCTGCGTCCACTCAGTGAGCATTTGAGTCGTATCTCGATATTCTTTACCTTACCCGAATTCTCACGTAGAACGGCCACTTCTACTGTCACTGCCACCGGTGTCTCCACTAGTTCAGACACTAGTACTACGCCTACTGGGGTTAGCGCTGCGTCTTTGGGTGCAGACGCTCAGGCTGGCTTGCTCACCGCAGTTGCTGCACTAACAGCCTTTATTACCACTCTTATTTGATCCTAATGTTTTATATTGACGTTGTGCTTGTTCATTCTTCTGCTTTTCCTTGGACCTCGATATTACTTGTTGTTGTTTTTTTCCTTTCAGTGGGTACTCTACGTGGTGGTCGGGTCTGTATTTTGCTTTGCCAATCAAGACAATTTTACCATAAGTACCCTTAACCGTCTGCGTAGCTGCATGAGGCAGGTTTACTAGTACCCGTGAATTCGTTGATCCTGCTGATATGCACCACAATTTCGCGCACTTGTTACCGCCAAGCTGGACATCACAAGTCGACGCCTGGCTCGCTGAGGACACCCCGTCTTTTGATTACGCAGGATATGTGGTTGGGGAGGTTGAGCGAGAAGCATTCCTCTTTGGAAAAGGAAGGCAAACGGCTGTGCTCGCTGGTGTCCCATTCTTCACCGAAGTCTTCCGACAACTCGAGTGCCAGTACGTGACTCTCCTATCCTCTCGTTCGATATTCATCATCAGATCTCACAGGGTAGAATGGCATATACAAGAAGGCGAGTCATTTGAACCTATCAAGCACGTTGCAACCGTGAAAGGGAAAGTTCGACATCTCCTTCTGGGGGAGAGAATCGCGCTCAATCTCCTCGCAAGATGTAGTGGAATCGCAACCAAGTAGGCATTGCCCTTTGCTTGGATTAGGGGCGTCCCTGATTCTTGTGGTTGGCAGATCGAAGCGGATGAAGGATCTGGCCAGGGCGTATGGGTACAAGGGTGTTATTGCAGGCACGCGAAAGACGACGCCGGGTAAATTTCTGGTACTTGAGATTCTCCCTGCATTCACGTTGGTCCTTTTGAAGGTTTCCGACTGGTCGAGAAATATGGCATGATCGTTGGTGGAATCGACCCACATCGTCATGATTTGTCTAGTATGGTCATGCTCAAGGATAACCATATCTGGTCGGCTGGCAAGTCGTCTTTTCCGTGCGGTTTGTGAAGCTCCATCTGAAATATGGTGTAGGCTCCATCACAGCTGCGGTCCAAGCGGCGCGTTCTGTTGGAGGATTCAGTATACTTCTTGACGTGGAGGTTGGTTCAGAAGCAGAGGCCAATGAAGCGATCGACGCTGGGGCCGACATAGTTATGCTCGACAACATGGAAGGGGAGGAACTCGTGAGCGTCGCCCGTAAGCTGAAAGAGAGATGGGCGGGTAAACGCAAGTTTTTGTTTGAGTCGAGCGGAAACATCACGGAAAGTAACTTGCAGGAGCGTGCCATCAATGGTACGTGGACTGGGCATTCATATCCTGATTCTGCTCACCGTTTCCAGATATCGATATCCTGAGCACCAGCGCTGTTCATCAATCCGTGCAGCACATTGATTTCAGTTTGAAGATACAGGTACCGAAGTGAAGGGTATAGATATGCTCGATACATCAACGCTCCAAATTGAACAATTTCAACGCGTTTAGCCCAAGGACGTTAGCTCGTGCGGAATCCCCCCATGTCCGCACACTCCGTATAGCCTTCAGGTTGTCTTCAACGCTTTGCCATTTCTGGGTGGCTTCGAGAGGTGGAAAGAACGGATGATCAGTGCCGAATAACAACCTGGTGCTTCCAACATCTGCATCGTACTCTCCACCTGCGGTGTTGTACGCTTCCGCTCGTCCGATGACGTCGCTCACAAAACCAAGCTCTTCCGCGCCATATGCAACTGCGTCGAAGTAGAGTTTTCCAAGATAGTACCTTGCATCATGCTTCAGCCGTTTAGCGACGATAGGATCGTGTGTGATGCAGGAAGCAAGGCGGGAGGATAATTGAGGGAGAGCGCCACCGGAATGGGCCAAGAGAAGACGAAGGTTTGGGTAACGGTCCAAGACACCGGCCAAGATAAGGCGAGTTATTGCCTGGGATATTGCGTAAGGGGGGTTTCCAGATAAAGTGACCCAGCTTACGATTGTGGTTTCGAATGGGAATCCCAAAGCCAACGGAAGAACATGGCCGTTCGCCTTGTCCCCGAAGGACTTGGAATCGACGCCATAATGGGGGTGAATGAAGACAACGAGGTTCGCTTTCTGGAGAGCTTCCCACACGGGTTCTAGTGTGTCATCGTCCAGGCCATTGCCTACACCCCTCGTGCCCATGATGATACCCGATATGTGGGGCAATGAGCTGATTTGCTTGATGACATCAAGCACCGAGGATACGGAGACGCCAGGGACAAGGGGAAGCAATCCAAAACCGTATATCGACTTGAGCCCCGGGAAGCCTTCCGCCTCAGGTGATGTGGAGCAGAAGTTCTCCAAGTTATTGTTCAATTCTTGTGCGAGAGTATATGCACGCTCTGGGGGCAAGAAGTCAAGCCACGGATTTGCTGAGCTGTCCAGAATGTTAGGAGTGCGAAAGCCATGGAAGATGCGACGATCGAGAACCTGACAAAGGAAATATCGATCTCGTGTCGTTTCATAAACAGCAGTTTTTGGTTTCGGTCCCAGTACTTTCAGAGCACCGCAGATCAACATGGGACACAATCGGGTCGTGACAACCCACCTGAGGCCCCACAGGACGACCAACCCCAGGTTCGCCATCTAGGATCAGCAGCCGCTCTTCCGGTTGGCCGTCTGGACTTATCCGGCGGTATATGCGGGGGGCCGAAGAGCGAGCACGTAACTCCTCAGCATAACGTGGAAGATAGACATGAGTGTGAATGTCAACGATTGGTGCTCTCGCTGACAGAGCCAGTTTGGACAGCTCTGCCATGGTAGGCCTTCCCAAGTTCATCGATAAGGGCGGTGGCGTGTCGATGTGATTTAGAAGCTCGCTCGACGAGGCAGTCGCAAAACGAGGTGGGATAATTCTGTCACTGTTACGCGAAACGATGCCTGAACTTACATACGAATAGAAATAATTGAGGACCGCGATGGACCCCGGCTCCCCATCGTTGCCTTTTCGTGGCTGTTCCGTTCCAGTGGCTGGATCAACTTGGACCCGCTAGCATCTCACTCAATCGTACGGAACAATGTCAGACAGTATGATGACGCGTATCACCGCTGAACCGCGCTCTCCCCAGACCAGGATGCGAGCTGGCCTCGACGAGGTACGTCCCACCCCATTGGCTTGACTCCGTTCAGCCATGGGTTAATCTCGCAGCAGTTGACGCAGGTAGCTGCGAGGCTTGCCCGTATCGGCGAGGAATTCAGCGATGTAGTCGTCGAGTCGGCCAACGAAGCTGCGATGTGGAAAGCTCGCGTTGCAGAGCTCGAGGCACGGCCGAACACAGGAGACCACCAGATTTCACGAAGTAACAGGCAGAGCAACGCCGAGCGCAAGATGAAACTAGTTCGGCGGGCCATGCTCGCGCTCCTGGAGGAACTGGGGGTAAAGCAGTATATTCCGAACACACTTGGTAACTGCTTTCTGATTCGAATTTACCCAGCCAGATGATGGGACACTGTCAAATCTCCACTCGCCGCGACCGGGATGTGTCCCTGCTGTCGAAGGTTATGCCTCGACTCCGGGCCGACCTTTCCGACCGCTTGATGTACCAAAGATAGTATCAAACCTGGACGGCTGGCGCATGTCAACTACGCGCACACCCAAGAGTGCAGAAGTCGTATGTCCGCTCCCTTGGGCAGTCCTCGAGAAAAGCTTGAGCCTCGACGAGGACATGGTATGTGTTTGATCACACATCGAGACCATATCACTGGACTGTGAAATCGGCTTTTTTTTCCAGCTGTGCTCACTAGAAAGGTGGGTTGGACGACGGGTTACGGAAAGCCAACGGACTGTTCGACTGACGACACTCAGCCTTGCACAAATGGATGATCTTTGCTTCCGCATCCAGATCATCCGTGATATGGCCTTCATTTACGAACCAGTTGCCATGGATGGCCCTTCAACATCAGTTTTGTTTGACTGGGGGTCACCTGCGGACAACCAGGATACAGCAACGTACATCCAAACGACCATACCCGGAAACAACATCTTCCATACGTTCACCCTTCCCTCCAAGAAGGTGTGTTGATACGTTTGGCTCTGCAGCCCTTCTGATGTCGTACTCAGGACAAAGCAGGCCAATCTTTGTGGTATTACATCGGTGCTCACGTATGGACGATTATACCTCCGATGCCCATCTGGCAATCAACAAGCGACAAAGTATGGTTCATGTTACAGTGTTACCACCTTGAACCCCATCTGTGATGCTTTCCAGGGAAAGAAGATTTTCCTCACCCGGCTTAGGAAGCGGTGCAATGGCAAGCACTCGGAGAATGACCTTGGCCGAATGATCGAGGATGGTCAGCTTGTACCATTTTGCGTGGAAGTGTCGAGCAAAGCATCAATTGCGATGAGCAACGCATTTGCTGCTGATCGTCTTCATTATGGAAACTCAAAGTTCGCAAACAGGTTGAGCTGAGCTTGGTGTTCTCTTAAAGATACTCATTACTGTATGGTAGATACAATTTCAATCTGACAAAATGGATCATCTTCATTCGATGCCTTTTGAAACACGCGGTAACGTGCATCTCATACACACGTCACTAGGTACAACGAAGTATGAAGACCTATCACCTTCCACCACTCATCATCCGAATTCTATCAGGATGCATGCCGCCAGGGCCAGGATTACCCGGAGACCCACCACCTGCGCCAGGTGGCCCAGCCTGTGCAGGTCCGCCTCCAGGCGGGGGAGGTCCAAAGTTACCACCGGGAGGGAAGGAAGGGACACCGCCAGCCGAACCGGGGGGACCATTGGGAGGGAATGGCGGCACACCTGGGTAATGATCAATGAGGGACAATTCGGAGGTGAAAGTTCGAGAACATACCACCAGGGAGAGGCATGGAGCCTGGAGGGAATGGAGGTGGACCGCCAGGAGGTGGACCCATGGCTCCTGGGGGTGGCATGGCGCCGGGGGGAAATGGTGGACGAGCTGTGAAGGAGCTTGTCAAGGTAGATCAAAATAAAAGTAATGGAACACTGCGCACGGAACGGGCCAGGTGGAGGGCCGCCAAAGCCAACGGGCGGTGGAGCAAAAGCAGGCGGCCCTACTAGGTGCTGAGGACCAAAGCCGAAGCCTCCTGGAGGAGGGCCGCCTCCAGTCTCGTATGCTGCTGTGATCTGGTCGATGATGTTTTGAGCCTTGTCGTGCCCGAGGGCTGAAAGATGATGTTAGAGAGGACTTGTTAGGAAATAACGGACAGCCTGACATGCATAGTAGTCTCGGACATTGGCGAGATGGTTGCGACCGCTGTTATGAGCCTTGCGGACTAGGATACAGTCAGAGGTATAGAGAGCGGCATGCAACTAGAAACGTACCTGAGGCCGAGTCGTGGGTCAGAAATACATCGCAATAGTCGCAATAATGTTTCTAGCTGGGGCATGAATGAGGCTGACGTGCATGGTGGAACAAACTCACCGGCATCGCGCGGGTCAAGTGGGTGTCGGGGACAGAGTTGTCAGTGCCCGCAAAACGACACGAGTGCTGACTAATTATACGCATGCTTGCATGGATCCCTCATCTACAGGCATACAAGAGCCGTTTGATCTCATACGACTATCGCTCAGCGAGCGGGTATTCGTGAAGCTACGCGGCGATCGCGAGGTGACAGGGATTCTACACGTTCGTCACTCCTTGTTTCCGTGTGTGTCGGGCTTGATGGTGAAGGACAGGCATACGATGGACACATGAACCTGATCCTCAGTGATGTCGAAGAGACAATCATGATCGTGGATGCTGTGGATGGAAACTTTGAGGGGCAGGGCACTGTGAAGGTGCGCGCGAATGCCGGATGATGCGAGTGGTGCTAATAGCCCGAAAAGGTTGCAAAGAGAAAGATGGACATGCTTTTTGTCAGAGGGGACGGTGTGATCTTGGTAGGCTGGGGCGCTCGGCGAGAGACTCGTGCTGACTAGCTGAACTAGGTGTCACCTCCATCGCGAACATGACCACATGAAAACTCGCGTCTGCATTGCATGTGACGATACTTGATATCAGTGATAATATAGAATCCTACAAGGGTACGACGCTAAAATACACTCGCGGAAATGATCAGTCGCTGTACAATAGCAATCCGGCTACAGACTAAGGTGGCTGTCTGGCGCGTGACCAGGCGTGTCAGAGTCCGGGGCTTCTGCACCCTCGGGCCACGTTTCTGGGTCACGGCGCCAGGCGGCGTGGATGACCTTTATCTGGGGGATGGGTTACGGGAGAGGACGGGGGGTAGGAGGTGCACGTACCACGAGGCTCATGGGCAGGCGGTGCTTGAGCCTGTTTCCCTTGGAGAGACCATTCCAGACCTGGTCGATGCCGCGGTTCCACACGGGATCGGAGTGCGGGTCTGGCTGGCTGAGGAGACGCTGGAGACGGGCGTGGGACGGGGGGGTGCGCCGGGGCGGGGTGTGTGTGTCCGGGGCTGCGAGCCAGCGGGCACGCCGGGCGGCGTAGTGGGCGGGGCCTGGTGGTGGGAGGGGGAGAGCCATATCGGGGGGCAAGTTCGCACGGTGTGTGGTGGCATATGGGCTGGCTGGGGCAG